>APFE031675458.1:54190-69954 GCA_000404065.3 Pinus taeda
AAGCCGTTAACAGACGCGAGAGGGGTCACCAATAATGACGATGGTCCTCAAGGTACTATAGGTACAATCCACGGCGTGCGAATAAATGAGCCGGTGTCGAACACCCGTAGAGTCATCCGATCGGATGCCAATGATGAAAACCTCGCGTCGAACGCGAAGAACCTGCCATTGAGGCATGCAGGCTCCAAGGTATCGGAAGGGAGTCTCTAGGTCACTTTCCTGGATAATGAGCTGAAGTCGACAGGAAGTGATATTTATCGAAGGTGGGCCATAATGTTTCCCACATCATCGACACGAGACAGAAAGAGACAATATGTTTTATGTGAAATATCAGAGGGAGGTTATACTTGCAGAGGCCAACTTCTCTTGAACATATCGACGGCACCATGACGGATTTGGCAGTATTTGAGGTCAAGTGATCAGAGGTCATGACGACAGGACAATGAGCAGATGAATGGTCAAATAGGATAACCCAAACCCATGGAGGAAAATGTGAAATGAGATGAGATGTCCCCACCCAGACACGAATGCAAACAGTGCCATGTTCAAGAGCGACATACTGCCGATGACAATGATTATGATTCCTTTATTTCCCCCACCATTCCTGGCGAGTACCCTGGTTATTTTTGGATGACAAGCTTGACGGGGATAGCATATGCTTGAGGAGTGTCATTTTGACGGAGTCCGATGTCATTAAGTGTTAACGAGTCTGACAAAGGAAGAAATCGGCGTCTTTTCATGTTTAGAGAGTTTGAAAAGACAGCAGAAAAGAAAACTCTAGGGGGGTAATTTTTCGTAAAGTTGTGTCTCCCGAGCCCGAAAAAGTATAAAACGATGCTTGAAAGAACCGCCCGGTCATTGCGACTGAGGAGTACTTTTCGTAAATAGTGACTTTGACTCGAAAAAGTAAAAAAGCGGTCAGAAGTACATCGTTTTAGAGCCAGTAACGAGTGTGAAATGACAAACACCCGACAATCTTTATTAATTTAAACGGTCGAAAAAAGATCTTTAAAAGAGACCGCCTTTCATTCCTTTTGACGAGCTGAAAGGAAGCTCGGCAATATTTTCTTGTTTTGTGTCGAAAAAGAGCTTAAAGACGACATTTTTTGGGACCAAGTGTATATAGATCCACCATGACTTCGCCGATTCCGCGGACCTGCATAAGAAAATCACCCGTGTAAACCCGTTCGATATGTCGAAAAACATAGTAAGACATGCATCAAGGCATAATATAATGACATCAGGATTAAATTCATGATAAAAGATGACAAACCCACTTTTATAAAGTTAATTTAGAACTTTTTACCATAAATAGGGGGTGAAAAAATCATTTTTACCATTTTACCATTTGAGCTTTGGAGAATGTTGTAGAACTACAAAGTTGACGGAGCGAATTCTTCATCGTGCGGACGTCGTTCTTCCGACAGCTGATGCTAGGTAGGTCCCTCTTGCCCTGCGCTTCATTTTGAGTCCTTTTTCAAGCATTTTCACCGTAGGATTTGGCCATTTGGCCAAATTTTTTGAATGTAGGTGCGCTCTCGGTCAACGCGGATTCGCCCATTGGGTCCGCGCTGACCGATTTTACCAACACACACCACTTTCCAGGTCAGCGCGAAAAACCCGTGTTCTTCCGCGCTGACCCAGAGAAAAACACAAAGGGCCGCCATTATCAGCGCGACTGTTTTAGAAACAGTAGCGCTGGCGCCGTGAAAATCAATTTTTTAAAATTTAAATGGATAATCTTCAATGATGGCAACCTAATGCTTTTTGGGTGATCATGCAGGACACAATGGCCTTTGTGTGGCAAGAGAGGGCCCACGATAATGAAGATATGGCCGCTTTCGCCGATGCCGGATGTCGAAATGCAATGCGGGCATGCGGTTTGCTCAAATTCTTTCTCACTCCACGCCTGAGGGCTCAGCCATACCTCCTAGAGCTTTTGATCAGATCCTGGAACCCAGTGGATGGGAAATTCATGATCCGAGGCTGTGACATAGAGTTTGACTCCTCGGACATCTATTTTTTTACTGGATTGTCTCGCTGAGCCAGACCTCCTATAGTTGAAGGCTTATGTATAAACGAAATAGGCGTACCATGGGCGTAGAAGGCATTACAAAAGAAATTAAGCCCTTAGGGCTATAGAGAAATGGGCCTGGCAAAGTAATATTCACAGTATTAAAGCGCTTTGGCCTATAGTTGAAGGCTTATGTATAAACGAGCCAGTAACTTCAAATTTGGTGTTTACGCCATATATAACAAAGCACTAAACACTTTAAAAAGGATGGCATGAATCAGTTTGTAGCAGGGTAGCGACTTGGACAAATTTAAAGGATAATTTTAGTAGTTTAGCTAAATTTGGTGATGCGACAGATTTAGAAATCTCTACTAAAACTTGATAAAATTCCAAAATAGTAAAATTTGAGTATTTAAACTCGTATTTTCTTGTAGTAACATGTGAGAAATGTTAGAAGACTTAAAAAGAACATTCAGAAGACATATTTGCAGCAGGGCAAAGGAAAAATAAATATTTATGCATGATGAATAACTGAAAATAACTAAAGTTTTAATTCAAAATGTCAATCCAAAAATATTTAAATGAATCAAATAACCAAGATGAAGGTAGTTGTAGCAATGCAATGCATACTATTAATTTGCATAAGGGGTGAAACAGAGACAAATTTTGGAGTCTGAAAGTTGTTTGAGAAGGTAGAGAAAGAATTGGTGAATGATGTTTTGGTGTATTCAACAAAGATGATTTTATGATGAAAATTAATAAGTGTTCAGGATTGATGTTGTTGGTGTGTATGGTGATTTTATTAGCGATCAATTATTGTTGAAGGTGTTTTGATGGTTATGGTTTGTGTTTGTAGGAGAAATTTATTTGTTCTATGAAAGGTAATGGTATTAATGATTTGACTCTGAAAATGGATGAAATATAAATCAAGGAGGTCAAGCGAGTGGTAGCTTGTAGAGCAGGGGAAGTAGTACCTTTCAGTCAATAATAAGTGAGCAAGGGAAGCAGTCCCTTTCAGCAAAAATCAATAAACAAGAAGGAGAAGTAGCCCCTTTCAGTAGTAGTTGATAAATGAGCAAGGATAGAAGTTCCTTTCAGTAGTAGTTGATAAACAAGCGGGGGCAGCAGTCCCTTTAAGTGAAAATTGATAAACGAGCAAGGACAGTAGTCCCTTTTAGTAGTAGCTAATAAACAAGTAGGATAGATGTTGTTTTTAATAGCATATGATAAACCTACAAGCGGAAGCTTGTGGGGCAGTGATTTAATAGCAAGTTGTAGATTGTGTTTTCCAAAGTCATAAAAGAAGATTGATGTCTTATATATGTTTCACATTTGTTGGACAATGATTATGATGTTATCTTTTACATGAATGGGTTATGATGTTGATTACATTATTGGTTGATGAAGTGATTGAAAAATTTGAATTATTAAGAGTTTTCTAATTTGGTCACACTATTGATTCATCCCCCCACCCTCAATAGTGTCTTGATTTCCATTGTCTCTAACACTACGTTTGTTGGATGGACTATGTATCTTTTATGCTAACATAATTGTATTGCAGAGAACACTTATTTACATGCTTTGAATTTTATGTTGAAGCCCTATATTATTAAGTGAGTTTTGGTATCGACCACATTATAGTATTTGTCCTAAAGCCTTGTTATGACTAAATTTATGAGATTGATTTGATGTTTGCACACACTCCTGATTTGATAGAGGTCGATGGCAAGTGAAAGGTGAGATATCTAGGTGTATGAGGTGATAAGGCATATTTGAAAGAGACAGTGCACATAAAAAAAAATACATACACATGTAGCAGTCCACATGTGCAGAGTTTGACAACTGAAAAATGTAATTCCCAGAGAGAAGCATGGATTGAATGATTTAATGTTGTCATTAAGGTTGCAGCTGAGTGTATGGTTGAGTGTCAAATATCTAGTGTATGATTAGGTTCTATACCTATAAGAGAGTTTAAATGTCTTTTTTATGTAGCTGACATTATTGCGATTGTAGGGAAAGAGGTTGTGATTGTTTATGGTTGTATGTGGTTGAATCGAGTAGAGTTTTGTATGTTGTTGTGTGTATGCTTCCATTATATGACGAGTGTAAGGTCAGAGTTTGATATTTTTTCTTGAGGGAAGAAAAAAACTTGTTTGATGGCAGAGACATTACTCATTGTGCTAACTTATGTCTTGTGGTGTCAATAATTCACATGTCAGAGTATTAATCATTCTTGCTACCTGTCTCATTTGTTTGCATGGTATAGTTGAGTGTCAATTAGATTTTGATGGTTTTCTTTGGAACTGACATGTCATTATGAGAAACACTATGAATATTATTTTTTACTGTCATAAAAAAATTGTTTTATTGAGTTAAGGGGTTGATGATTATTCTTAGATAAGTGAGTTTGGACTAGTTGTTGTATGTCATTAAAAGTTTGAGTATCGTACTAAAGAGAGAGATAGTATGTAGTAACGTATTTAGGACAAAATTTCTAATTGTATTATAGAAAGAAGGGCGATGATTGGTGTATCTTATATTTTGACTATCTTATGAGAAGCGTTGATATTAGATTTGTGATGATATAAGAGAGAATGTTGCTAATGTATGGGAAGAGAATTTGATGCTAATAGGGTTTATGGAAATTTTCTATGTATGACAACAAAGATTGGTTGTTTTTTTTACTAGATGCAATGAATGATTTTATATTAGATTGATTTTTGATATATGCAACTATTTTTTTTCCATCAATTGATTCATTTATTGCAGAGATAATTTGGTGTCAGTTGTGTCGAGGATATTGTATGGTAAAATTTGTATCTAGTTATTGAGCTTACAGTTTGTGTGGGTCCAGTTCGAAATTTGGATGAAACGTGGCCTACAAAAATTGAATTTATTACAGGTGGATCTAGTGTGAAATATTTCAAAATGAGGTCGACAAGAAGTCTGAGGGTTGGAGCCTTCAGTAAGGGAGTGGTTTCTTCCTTCTGGTAGAGGTCGAAGAAATTTTACAGGGAGTGGTAGCTTCGTTCCAGTTGTGGGTGGAGAATTTGTTCAGGGAGTGGTGGCATCCTTCCAGTGATAGCCGAAGAAGCAATAGGAGGTGGTATCCTCTAGTAGGTAGAAGCCTATGCACCGGTAGAAGTTTGCGCTAGTACAAGATGTAATAGAAGTTTTTCTTTATAATAATAAGAAGAAGACAAGAGACAATAACAATAATGGTTTTTCCTAATTGGGTTTTCCACCTAATATTTGGTGTTCCTATGTGATGACGTGTATGTTGAATTGTTGATGGGTTACACTATTATGGTTCACATGTCTTTATGATTATATGCTACTCATGGTTTATTTCTTATGCTTTGATCTACTGTCATAATGTGCTACTATTTAAATGATGATTCACTTAACATTGCAAACAAAAATATAAGCTGAGAAAAACTTGATTCATCATGGAATATTGATTCAACCCACCCACCCCCCCACCCAGTGTTTCTAATAAACTATTGAAATACATGTTGGCTATTAACATCTTCCTTATACATAACCTACCCAAATTTGATGGGGTGAGTTTTGATACTTGATTTCCATGGGTTCCTTCAATTGATGAATGATTTCCTTTTCCTTGAACTTTATCTATGTAGAATTAATAGGTACCCTATTGTTTGGAGATGAAGAGAGAGAATCCGTATAGAGATTGAGTGCCAAGTATTTTATCATGCCACATTATGCTTTCAGAATGTCTATTATTTGCTTTCATTGGATCAAAAAATTCATAATGGTTTCATTTTGAGAACGATAATGGTTCTTGTTCTCATGCACTTTGGATGTCACTGGTAATAGAAAGATTCTATTTGATTAAATATACTCCTCATGTCTCCTCAATGTTCTTTTGAATTCAAAAATATCCCTATTATCCATAATTTTTTATAATAATTTGCAGTTTCCATTGATCTGAACCATGGTGGGAAAATCAATTTCAAAGGAAGTGTCTCGACCCAATAGAAGGAACAAGAATGATATAGTTACTTGCATGTTCTTCAAGGTTTGAATTTTATGCTAAACCAGATAGACAATAGTAGATGCACTTAAATGATAAGTGTTACCACTCTTTCATTAGAGGTACATATTTATTCATTGTAGCATTCTAGAACACCATTGTAAGCCCAAGATCACATTTCAAATCCATGTAACAACGATTTGAGGTTTGATAGGCATCCCAAACATTGTGTGTTGTTGGGTAAGTTTTGTTATTATCGAACCATGGCCTATCACTTTGAGTTCACCCTAGGTTCCTTTCATCCTAGATAGTATTGGAGGTCCTTAAGTGAGATTATATGTGGACTCATGGTTTTATAGGAGACTTCCTTTCGTATGGATGATCATAAGTGTAGGGATCAATCCAAAATATCTCTGGTGCACCTATGTATTTCCACATGGTTATGAGTCTATTGAGTTTATAGTTCGACTTGGATTTGGTGTCATATCCCTTAAATTATTTTCATATATGGAAATCTCACAATCAACAACATTTTTAAACTTCCCAAGGTAGTTCACACTTTCCAATGAAAAATTGTCCCAAAAATAAAAACTCAATAGGGTCCCAGATTTTAGAGCTCAGTGAGAGGATGACATTCCACATGGAAATTTTCTAATGGTCAATTGCAAGTAGCCAATAGGGGTGAGTATATTTTTCAGGGGAAGTTAGCTAGAACATTTTATCATTTTGGACATGCATTATGTCTAAATTTATCTACTTGTTGAGAGGAATAAAATCCATCTCTCAATTTGTTTCCTCAAGGGCATTAAATATCATTCACTTGGGCATGATGATGTGGCAAAAAAATTTCTAGGTAGCATAATAAGGGAAATTAGTCAAAATTTCTAGGTAGGATTTGACATGTAACATGTCAAAATTAGTCTACAAAATGGTAGGAACAAAACCCAGGTTTTAGTTTCTCCAAATTCTAAAGAGTGTTATAGATCCAACATAGAGCATAATGGCGTGGCAGACAATGATGGTGTGGTAATGTAAGGCATAAATTGGTCAAAGGAAGTAAGACCCAGATGAAATCAGGCCAAGTTACAACAAACATGGGTGGAAGAATTGGAAAATTTATCTACGATTTAGAGATTAAAAAACAAAAGGTGACCAAGTTTTAGTTACTATGCATGGAAAAGTCAAGTCAAATGGTGAGATAGATGTTGGAGGTCATCTAATGGAATGTTGGAGCACTAAATTATACTATTCTTCATATTTTTTCTTGCTATATCAGTTTATAATAGAACATTGGACTTTCTTGAGTTGTGAGACTCAAATGACCCCTTGGTAAAAAATTACTAAGTCTCCAACACGTGGATGGCTAGTAAATATTATTTTTTAGAGGGAGTCAAACTAGTTGTTAGCTAGCCATTATCTAGTTGTTAGAAAAATATCATAAAAAACTAGCCTTTCCTCAAGTAATTGTTGTTGAATGTGAGATCATTTATGCCATGCAATACGAAACCACATTTTGCAAAATACTTTCTCTTGTATATTGAATTGACTTTTCTATGCTTTCTTTTCTTAGTTTTAGCCTATAATTTGTTCTTAATAGACTAATTTGCATGTATAGTTTAGTTATCATAAAGTTGTTGTAGTTATCAATTAAGAGATAGAAAATCATGTGGAATGGGAGATTCTCATATCAACCTTATCTACCACCAAGTATATACAAATCTAAATGCTGGAGAAGCACCATAAGGGGAATCTTCAACTAGATTTGTGGGAGCTTTAGTATTTGGGACATTTAGAACGAGTAAATCCTCCTTTTGGGATCAATTTCCTTGCGGGTTATTCTAGATTTTTTTGTGTGGGATCCTGCAACTCCTCATTTAATCCTAGCCCTTAAGCGGAAGTTGACAGAAAAAGGCTTGTGATCACAATTTGACAAAGTGGAAATAAAAGCAAAGATAAAGCCAAATGTTCTCAACCACGTATTCATATAAATTCTAAAACAATTTCCTTTCAATTTTAATTTTTGATTTATTTTTACTAGCTTCCTGAATTTTTCATATATGTCTAGCTAGTAAATCCTTGGAGAAAAGTACATAATTTAGATCCAAACCAAGGGAATAGATATATCTAATTTTTTGAGTTTTATTTATCATATTTTACAAGGGTATATCTAATGTTTTGTATGCAAATCTACAAGTAAATGTTGTTGATATAAATTTCAAATTACAAATTCACCTAAAGGTACTTAACAAGGATTCATACATCAAATAAGTACTTTATTATAGTCTTGTTTTAGCTCATATTTTATTATAGATTTTAAATCTTACATTTGTAGTTAGAATTTGCTTATTTAGGCCTCTCAACATACTTATTACATGCTTAAATAATTTTCTAGGTAAATACCCAAGGGGTTTTGACCCCAAAGCCTCTAAAATTGAGTTTCCAACTTTCTAGCATTCTTTCTAAATGAGATGGGCCCCCATTTTTTCTTACATTTAATTTTTAGAATATTTTATTTTCTTATTGATCATGAACATCATTTTATCCTTCTTACTAGTTGTTTGACCTTTTGATAGTTGAAATAAGTCTTCATTTCTTCATGACTGTTTGCTTGAGCCTTGGAATAGGTTCTCTTTATGTTACCTGCATGGTTTATTTTCTTGATGATTATCTTTAATGGATTGATGTACCTATTTCAATTTCTAATGTCATTATGAATGATGTATGACTTAGATCTTGTCCTCATACCTGCTTGTAAGATTGAAAGTATTTTTTTTGTTTTCATTACGTTTATGTTACATGGACATAATTATTTATTATCTCTAACAAAATGACTTATATACTTCATATGGCATATGGTATGTTCATATATTCCTAACCCTTTTAAACTATGGATTAAAACCTATGCAATTTTAACCTATGGATTAATGGCTCATACTATCAAAATCTTGGTTTATTTCATTTTAACATTTTATTGCACTGAACCTATGTTCCTAGACCTAATAATGCATATTCATGTCAAGAATGAAGCATTCAATATGTGATAAGGCTGGTGATTAATTGTTAGATTGGTCTTTTTAGTTATGTGGCAATGACGGTATTAATGTCTCATTATGCGCTTGAAATGTGGATTAGGGTTACTATGAATAATCCTGGGGTTTGATTTGCTTTTAATGTTTCAAAAATGCCATTACTTTGGACCTGTACTATTAGTACCTGATCCCCATTGTCATTTAAAACTACCTCATACACAAAACATACCTGATTCTGTATGCCACCTTTGTTTCACCCATTTTGAAGCCTTGCTGTGATTGCTTTGCAAAGGTCTTTGGTATATCATTTTTTCTAGCTTTTAGTTTGTCAAAACCCTAACTGAAGGCTTTTCCGCTCTATTGTGGAAGACTTATTTGAGCCCTATGCCATCCCTATTTAAGTAATCCTAGCACATTTCTACCATTTTAATGGCCCCGATTATACGAGTTGATCCCATTGGTGGTGAAATAGTAGAATCCTACAAGGAATATTTACTTTTGTTCAAACAAGTATGTTAGTGTGAATTTATACAGTCTTTCAGATGGTACAAATTTGAATTAGCGAAGGAATTCCCAAAAATATACAATAGTAAGGTCGTGTAAGTTGGGGAAGTAGAAATTCTATTGAACGAGGATTTTATTGTTGAAGCTAAAAAACTACTTACAGAAGGTGAAAAATGGTCTAAGAATTGTCAAGTTAGAAACATTCCTTACGACAAGTTCTTTGTCTCCAAGAAAATGTCATATAATGTGAAAGGTATGTTCATGTACTTATAAAAACCTAAATGGCATGACTTGGCTCTCATTGCCAGATGATATATAATATGTGAGGGTGGCTACGATTTTTTTTATATTACTGTTTTCGGTTACTTATGGTATTTTTAGGCTGCAATTGAATCTTTCTTACTATTTGCATAAAATTCTTACAAAAATATCTAAATTCTATAAAAGGGGTTTTAAGAATCAAGACATGAGTTTATTTCATTATGGATTAATTTATATTCTGGTAGAGTTTTAGTTGACCCAACTGGGATATTTTTAGGAAGTTTTTCTCTGTAGAAATAATTTCGTCAAACCTCTAGAAAACCATGGGGATAAAATTTCACCACAAGTTGAAGAAATTGATAAGGGATTTCAAAAAAAATTCTACAAAAACCCTGTCTTCCCTACCTCATCATGGACTAATTCTTGAAAAACTTAGCTTATTGTCTCATTTGGTTATGCTGAATGGGATAAAGGAAGACCCTGAAGATCAAGATTTCACCTGAATTACTCATAGTCTCACTAAAAGGATTAAAGTCATTTTTTACAGAAAAACCATGATCCCACTCTCACAAGTAATTCTAAGCCTAAATAGTATGATTATATATATTTTGACCAATATGAACCCAAAAAAAAATGTGAGAAGAATGTAATCACATCAAGACATGTTAGAAATAAATGACTTGCCAAAACAATTTCTTGAGCCAAGAGAAACAAATATAAAAATAATTCAGCCCCCGCTATCCATATAGAAATTCATGAGGGACCTCTTCTTCAATAATAAAATCGAGAAGTCATTCCTATCAAATATTATGAGGATAATTTTTTCTTTGATAAATTTGATGACAAGGCTGCATTTGAATTAGATAATGATGGTAAACATCACAAAGATTCTCCCAAATTCCTACAGAGATGGTTTTGGAAAGAGAAGTATATATTTGTATTCCCTTTCCTCAAATTTAAAATACAGTTAAGGATGTTAAGGCTACAAAACAAATCCCTGACAGAACAACATGACAAACAAATTGTTGAGCTTAGGGAGAAGCTACCGTTGCCTGAGAAACAAGTTGTAATTAAATATTTCAGTGTTAATGTGATAATTACTTCTGATTTGCACAGTTTGACCACATCCAAATGACTAATGTCCAAGTCAATGTTTTACTATTTTCATATAGCTTGAAAGGTATGAATCATTTCTTGTTAGTTTGTTAGTTTGAATAATAGTAGCTATAGAATCAAAGATTTTGTAGCCACTATTCAAATAGATAACTATTTGTTTATTGCATTTATTTGTTATCCTACCGGTAATCTATGTAGCTCCATGGCCGAATTTGAGTTTCCTCATTCAGTATTTTCAGTTGTTGTTTCTTGTTGACATGGCATATTAGTTGTGACACTTGTTTATTTTTAAACTATTGTCGATATGACCAACGAAGTTCAAATCTATGGGATGAACATTGATACCAAGATTTTGGGAAACCACCTTCTTTTATTTTTGTATGGGATAATTTTATTATAAATATATGATCAAACATTGAGGGGAAGGGGGATGGAATAGATGAAGTTGTACATTTGGTGACATTGAAACTTTGTGTACTTGCTGTAAGTTTATATTGAATTTTTTTAATATAAGACATAGTTATGTTATTTAATATTTTTTTTTACCTGTCTGGAGTTTCAGTATTTTCCTTGACTTTGATTAAGGAGGTTTTGAAATTTAAACATCACTCACTCAATTTTTTTTCAAAGAGATGGGGTTAATAATAATCATTTGTATATTCATTTTTAATTGGTTTTGTTTGCTTGGATTGCAAAATCAAGTTACTTTCTTAAGATTTTCATCTATAGGATTTAGATTGGCTTGCATATCATATGCTCTTTTTGATTGATTAAATTTATTTCATCAATTGAAAAATTGTTAGATATATGTTTATTTATGCAAGGAGATTGGCTTGCATATCATATGCTCTTTTTGATTGATTAAATTTATTTCATCAATTTAAAAATTGTTAGATATATGTTTATTTATGCAAGGAGAATCAATCATGGATTATTTTACTTTTTTCATCTTTTTTCTCTCTTTCACTTATTATGAACGAGTTTTTTTAAGTGATATTAAATGAATGATTATTTTAACGAGAAAGTAAAACATGTATGTTATTGATTAGCCCAGATTAAAAATAATATTTATATTATTTTTTTTGAGGATTTTATGTAAAATCAATTAAAGCAAATTGAAATTTCTTTCGGTTTGTTTAAAAAAAATGGTTATAGCTTTGTCCTCTTTTGTTGGTGTTTAATTTATTGTTGCACTAAAAGTTAGTTTTATTTGTTTATAAATATTGTTTTGTACACAATTTAAATTATTCTTTAAATATTTCACCATTTCTCACCAGTTAGAGTTTCTCTTCTGGTGATCCTATTAGTTGTATATTTGTACATTACCATTAACCTCCAACTACTGTAAATATTCACTTAGTGTACATTGTAGGACTTTAACAATTTTTTTTCACAGAAGAGAAGATAATATTTGGATAACCAAGCCTTAAAACCCATAAACAAATGATGCAATAAGGACACCCTCTTCAACTTTAAATGACTAGAGGGAGCCATAAGAAACCTCCTACGACTTTTCCTATGATAGTTTCTCAAATTCACTCTGTGGGTGAAACTACTACCACCTATCACAAAGATCAAACTTCCACATCACCCTCTCATCCTAAGCACACTAGTGAACCTATTACTCCTACAACTTCTTGAGACACTTCTCAAATTGAAGACTTACTCCAAAATTCTCATGATGTATTATCCAAAGCTCAAGACGCATTGGAAAGAGATAGTGTTGTTGATCAACCATTGTGACACCAATTGACTTGTAGCTAGAATATCCTGTTGCATTTAATCCCCAACTAAGAAATACTCAATCTACCAATGATAGACTACATGACATTTTGATTGGTCAAATTAATCCTTATCATTCACAATTAAGATTACTCGTTTGTTAATCTACATAATCAAAACCTACTCTCCTAGGAGGATTTAGTTTGCCACCCTCACCACCTAGTGCACCTTCATCTTCTCCTACCAATGATTCCTTTGGCGAAGAAAGTTCCTCATCAATACAATCAACAAATTCACAAGGTTCATCCCATATGGAAAACAAACAAGCGATTAATTAAGGAAATAATAGGTGGAACTACCCTGCTACCTGATGGCTTGACCAAGATTTTGTTGTCGTACTAGGTATACAACACCCCTTACCTATAAATCCTCAAAAGATTCTCCTAAGATTTGACCCTGATTCCAAACAGCCTATAGATGATCACATTAAAATATTTATGTTTAGCACTTAGGAAAAAGAGCGTATGACATGAATATGTCATATATAGATTATTACCATATACATTTCAGGGAAAGGTCTCAACTTGGTACTTTTCCTAGCAACCTCAAAGAATTACATCATGGAGTCAATTTGAAACTACATATTTAGAAAAAAATGAGGATGATAAAACTCTTGAAGTTATAGTCATGGAATTGTCTAACATGTAAAGGGACTTGAAGAAAATAATTAAATATTTCAATGTGATATTCCTCTATTTAAAAAAAAAAATCCTACTGAGTGCATGCCTACTGAGAACCTTGTGGTTTCCTAGTATGTTAAGGCCTCGCCTGCTAATATTTACATGGGGTTGAAAATATCCCAAAAGGAAAATCTCAAAGAAGCCTATGAGGAGGCCATTTTTGTTGAAAAGGATATTCTTAGCCTCAAGGATAATCCTAAAACCAAAGGTGACCAAGATTTCTCCTTCTGGAAAATATCTTAGTCATCCTCCAAAACACCTCCAGCTAAGAAAGAATAAGGAGCTCTAGATCTGGAGAGATTTCAGAAGGTTCTAAATAGATTATCAAATAAGGTTATTGAATTGAAGAAGAAATTAGGGGAAGGGTTGTCTAACAGAGGAAATTTTAGAACTTTCAAGAAAAAATTCCCACCTAAGTCTACACCACCTATTGAAGGGTTATTACTGAGGGAATTTAGAATATTCTTTGAGCACTGATATTAGGGATTGACTCATCCTCTAGTGACAAAATAAATGAACTAGATGAATGTAAGGAAGAAATAGATGTGAATAATGATGAAGATCAAAATCCTCCTACTATGGGTCACTTTACTGATCTAGCCAATGCTTTTTTTGAAGAAGACCATGAAATTGTTTTCGCAGATCAACATCCTTACAACACTCATAGAAAAAATGTTTCTAATGATCTTAGTCCATCTGCCATGGTTAAGGGAAAAAATGTGAAAAAACACGTAGAATCTTTCAAAAATACCGTTATCCCATATTTAGAGTATGATATTATCAAAGATATAAAATGGTTGAAAGCCAATTTTTTTGTTTTTGAGTTGCTAAAAATCCTTATGATGCAACATAAGGCTCAATGTACTCTAGCTGAATTTTTTGGTAAGAAAAAAACTACTCCAAATAATGAATTAGAAAATTTTGATAAAAATGGGACAAGTCCAATCACTATTAAAAAGCGCCCCTTAGGTAGTTCCCCTACTCAGAAAAAGAAGCCTAATGTTCCTCCTTTCTTACTCACTTTTGAAATTTATAATAGGAGATACATAACTGTATGGTTGAATCTGGAGCCTCCTCAAATGTCATGCCTCTTTCTGCCACTAAGAAACTTAATGTGGACATCAAGCCATCTGAAGTCAAAATTATTTAGCTTAAAAACACAAATGTTAAGGTAGTGGGAGAAATCAATGATGTCCTTATTAGATTGTCCTCATACCTGATCCAAGTGGATCTTCAGACATAGTGGCATGGGAAAAGCTCAAAATTCAAAGTGGCAGAAAAGCAATTATCTTGACATCGGATCAAAGTGCTTGTCGCCTTGATTCCAACGGTGCGAACAACACTCCAATCCGAGTCCGAACGAAGGAGATAGAAGCAGTTAAATTTATGGGTTGACTGGCAGGAAATAGGGGAAAATGAAAGTCCAAGGATGCTCCTCGAAATAGTCCCATTGTGTAGATATTTTCATTCTGAATCTACTGCAAATTGAATGGGCTAAAATGGACTTTGGATGATGAAGTTATCACGAAAAGAGTTTTCCTTTGTTCCTTTGAAAAAGGAGGCATTTCTTATAAAAATGGGCCTAAAGCCTTATAAATGCAAATTGTAATCAAAGGAGTTCAAAGGGCGAACTTAAGGCTGGGTGATATCAAGACTAGGCGACATGTGATAAGCGATGGGAAGATCGCCGATATCGGTGTCGGTGATCAGCATCGACGTATGCCATATGGAAGAACCTCGGGCTGTTATATAGTGACATGCTGACATCGATTGCGATATGTCGATAGCGACGTGCAATCTCAACCATCGGATCGGAAAACAGATCAAATGTCAGGATCATATCGGCGATATTGGCGATCAACAATCGACGATATTGGCAATTGACGATCGACGATCGGCACAGTCAAAGGAAAGTCCCCAAAGGCCGTTGTGATTGTGATAAGCATGGACCCAACAGGACAATAGGGCCGATTTAATGAAATTTGAGTTCCAGCGTAAAGCTTTTTGGTCGAGTCTTTCAGTGTATCCTGTGTATTGTTGTATTAACGAAAAAGGGCTATTTTGGGGTTTTGTTGCAACGGAGGTCGAATGGTTGGATTAATCACACCCACAGATCCTTCCATTAAAACAACATTCTATTATAAACAACTCGACCCCTCAATTTAAGCGGCACTGTAACAAAAGAATCTTATAAAACACTATGAACATGGAAAAGTGTGGGGAGAGAGGAATTTGCATGCCGTTCGAGGCAGGAGCAAGCAGGAGGAGCGAAATTCCATTTTGTCCAGATTTTGACAAATTTTATTGTTGGAAATAATACTGAGAGGGGGGGGGGGAATCAGTATTATCACATTAATAAAACTTTTTCATTTCCATAACCA
>APFE031675458.1:90995-239479 GCA_000404065.3 Pinus taeda
ACCTAACAATAATAATATAAAGCCACAAAAATAACAATAGAGGGATTCTATGGGGCATAGTAATAACAATATGGGGGCAATAGGGGCACAAAAATATTAATAAGGGGTACAATTACAATAGTAATGGGGTAATCACTAGTATTATAGGGACCCAACATTGAACCAGTAGAAGAATCAGAATGGGTGTCCTATAGTGGTGCAAGAGAAGAAGACTCAAGGAGAAATTAGGATCTGTGTTGATATTAGAAAGTTTAATGATACATGTTTACATGATCCCTTCCCTACCCCTTTCACAGATGAAGTGCTAGACAATGTAGGAGGTCAAGAACCTCACTCATTTACATATGGATTCTCAGGTTATCATCAGATTAGGATTTCACCTGAAGATCAGTATAAGACCACATTTTCTACATAATGGGGTTCATATCGATAGAAAGTAATGCCTTTTGCATTAAAAAATTCCCATGCTATATTTTTTAGGGTGGTGGTTACAACTTTTAAGGAATACATCCACAAGTTTTTAGAAGTATATTTTGATGATTGGATAGTATTTGGATTGTTAAGAAAACATGAGGGACGTCTAAGTATGAACCTAAAGAAGTGTATATTTTGTGTACATTTTGGCATATTGTTGGGATATATTTTCTGTAAACAAGGACTAATGGTGGACCCTCCTAAGATTGGTATCATTGTGAATTTTCCTCCACCTAAGACAGTAAGATAATTTCACACTACGTTGGGACATACTGGGTATTATAGGAAGTTCATCAAGGGGTATTCTCATATCATTGTGCCTATTGAGAAGTTGTTGAAAAAGGACGTAACTTTTTAGAGGGATAAAGAATGTTAGAAGAGCCTCGACATATTGAAAGAAAAATGGTAGCTGCACCTATACTAGTATTCCCTGACTGGAATAAGGAATTCCATGTCCTTGAGGATGCCTCTTGTATAGCTTTCGGAGTAGTACTGGAAAAACCTAGTGCAAGATACATTGATCATCCTATAGATTTTGCAAGTAGGAAGTTATCTAAAGTATAAAAGAATTAAACCACTACAGAAAGGGAAGGACTGGGCATGGTGTATGCTTGCAAAAATTTGGACACTATTTGTTGGGATCACACTTTAAAATGTTTACAGATCATTCTTCATTGCAGTATTTGGTTAACAAGCATGTCTTAGGAGGAAAGATTTTCAGATGGTTACTGTTATTCGAGGAATATTACTTTTAGATCATTGTTAATACAGGGAGACTAAATGCAGGACTTGATCATCTGTCAAGATTGGAAATAGGGGAAGAACCAACCAGTATAGAGGATAATCTCCCTGATGCGCACTTATTTGCAATCAGAGTTGCAGATGACCATTTCACAAATATCATTTAGTTTTTGACTACAGGAATGGATCCTTCAGAATATACTACGCAACAAAAGAAAGAATTAGTGGCTAACGCAGCTGAATTTTCATTAATCAGAGGACACTTATATAAGATGGGGCAAGATGAGATACTGCACAGATATGTTCTTAAACATGAAAGACAGATGATTCTAGCAGAGGCTCATGGATGCATAACTGGTGGACACTATGTAGGAAAAGCTACTACGTGTTGGGCCATAGAAAAGGTATGTTTTATCCTCATATTAGCTTACTTAATCATTCATCCTTATATGTTTATATTCATTTTAGAAAATAATTTAGAAGAAATGATTGCAGAAGCTAGATAAAATCAACCATTAACGAATTGTGTAATTCTGGCTAGCTATCATTATTTTTATATGGAGGAAAGTGAATTGAATGATTGTTGTTTAAATGATGGAACAACAACGCCCAAGAAAAGACAAAGGACAACATTTTGATCATGAAGACTAGTGGAAGACTAGGAGAATCAAGTTTATTTTGTAATGAAATCAGATTGTCGGTTGCGAAATCCTCAGGATCTCCTAATCCTGAGGATTCACTTCTATCCATTTGTCTCTCATAGGTTATATAAAGCCGGCAGGTGAAATAGAACAGCTAGCTGTAAATTGCGAGATTGTAATTGTTCACTTTTGACATAGAGTATTCTCACTACGGTGATTTTGTAACTTTATTATCGAGCTTAATGAAGAAGAATGTGTTTTACCTGTAATTGTTTTGAGTGTCTTTTGGCAGTGACTTCTGGAGACTCTGGGCCCAGTCGATAGGATATGTACTACTTTAATTGTTCCATACTCATTTCTATTTACTCTTGCAATTGTTATTCTTGTCATTTCATTAAATTAGAATTATTCCAGTTGTTGTAAGTATTGATTGTTACGATTTACCTTTGCCATTGAAACTAGATTTTAGATCTTGCTATGTTCATAGTTGTGTGTTAATATTTGTTGAATTTATAACATTAGTTTAAGTATTTGATTTTTTTTTCATTATGAAGTAGTGTTATTAGAGATCTTAAGTTTACAGTTGATTGCTTTCAGTTAAAATTTTGAATAGTTGCTTGTTGTTCATTTGTTGTAGTTTTCCTTTCTTGATGAATGAGTTATTGTTGATGTTAGTTAGTCAATCTACTAAGGGTGATTTCTTTTACTTGCATTCAGATTAAGTTTTATGCACAATATATTAAAATAGATTTGCAAATGCTTTAAGGTTTGCTTTCAGATTTGCTTTGGATTGAAATTCGAGAATTAGATATTAATTATTGCAACGATTCTAAATCATTTCATTCTGAATTAACCTCTAAATTTGCTTACATAGACAATGATGAACACTCTTGAAATAAACAAACTTACCTTGGTTTGATAATTAATGTAGGTATTAAGATTGCTTTTAATAGTCATCTTAGTCCACCAACACTATGCAAAAGATTTTGAGAGTAGAATTATGGTGGCCTACACTACATAAATATGCAAAGGAGTACTGCTAAGCATGTGATGTGTGTCAAAGAATAGGATGGCCTTCAAGAAGAAATGAAATTCCATTGGTACCACAAGTTACACTGCATGCCTTTGATAAGTGGGCTATTGATTTTGTTGGATCCATCAACCCACATGGAAAAAGGATTGGTGCGAGGTACATATTACAATGACTGATTATTTGAAAATATGGGCCGAAGCACAACCAGTAAAGGATTGCAGTGTAGAGACTACTACGAAGTTTATTTTTGAGTACATATTGTCTAGATTTGGATGTCCAAATATTTTGATGAGTGACCAAGGTTCACACTTCCTAAATAAGACCATTGAAGCATTGACTGAGGAATTCCAAGTTTATCATCAGAAGTGTACCCCTTATCATCCTCCGGCCAATGGAACAGTAGAAGCATTTAATAAGATTTTTGAGAATGTAGTTACTAAGGTATGCAATGTGAATAGAGACGAATGCGACCTTATAATTCCAACGGTTTATGGGCTTATAGGACCACATGTAAAAGATTGACAGGTCAAACACCCTCCAGGTTAGTTTATGGGCAAGAAGTTGTGATGCCCATGGAATACATCATGCCTAGCTTGAGGATTACAACTTTTACAGATATGGCAGACCCTGACATAATGAAGGAATGAATGGCACAATTGCTTCCTTTAGAGGAAGATATATTTATAGCAGGATTCCATCAACAGGTACAAAAAGAAAGAGAAAAGGCCTGACATGACAAGCATATTAAGTAGAAGAAGATCCAGGCAAGTGATCTTGTTCTCCTCTATGACATTAGGTTTGTAAAATTTCCAGGAAAATTCAAGATGCATTGGTTAGGCCCATACATTATCAAGCATATTACTTATGGAGGCACAGTTCAATTAGAAAAATTAAATGGAGAATTGGTTCAAGGAAAGGTAAATGGTAGCAGGTTGAAGTTGTACAGGGAAAACACTGCCCCTACAAATTCGCTCTAAAGAAGAAAGGAGAAAAGTCTTAGTGCCACCTACAGTTGAAAGTGGGCACTGGAATATAAACTACGCCACAGGGAGCTTCGATGTAGGAGGTTACTTCGCTACAGTTTGGATTATGTCGAAGTTTGTAGGAGCCTTGACATAAGAAGTGAGTCTACTACACTATAGGATGCGTTGAAGTTTGCCAGAAAATTATGACCTTTAAAAGGGAAAGTTAATGTGAAAACACATTGAAATTTGAATTTATGAGGACAAATTAACAAGATATAGGGATAGATATGAAATTAATGAGCACAATCTGAACACAATCTAAGCTAGAAAAGGGGTCATAAATTCATATTTTTTATAAAATTCCACGTCCCACCCAGATTTGACACTTTGCTAAATTGAGAATTCGAGTATTTCCATTGTAAAGAAGTTGCAGAAATTTTTGCCTGGATATCCTACCGACTGAAGAATTCATTCCTATATTCAACGAGAAGGGCTTAGTCAGAGTCATGGAAGCAGTAGCTAAAGTAGTAGCTGGTACACTTGCGGCAACATCACTCACATCAGCATCATCATGCACACAATAGAGATCCCTGTGAAAGAAAATGCCCAAGGAAATGAGAACGAAGAATAAATAGGACAAGAAACCTGTTGAGCAGCCCAAATAGGTGAGAGACAACGAGGAAGAAGCAGAGCAAGTAGAAATGGAAAAAAATGGTGCAACATTTCCATCACCTCTACCACCACATATTCCACCAAGAAAATCAAATGAAAAACCAGTGAAAGAGTCAAAGGATGTGAAGTATGACACCTTCACACCCCTATTGCCAGAGTCAGTGCCATTTGTAGGAGAAATCCTTGGGAAAATTCCACAGCTAAAGTTTGCGGACTACGATTTTAATCACAGGAAGAAATAACCATAGTTCGTACCAAATAGATACTTGAAACAAGTGCACTACCCTGAGAGTGGTATGATGAGGCTAGAACCATAGAAATAGGCAGCTGGATTGGTGCAGTCGAGACTACTAAATATGTTGAATGTGCCTCACTTTGGCAAAAGTCTAGGGAGCACTTCCTGTGTAAGACAACTTCTGGTGCTGGTGCATGATGGATGCCTGTGGATGGGAAAGAGGATCCCTATAGACAAAATTGTCATATGGAGAATCACAAGATTGTCATATTAAGGGCAGAACCCCGCAGAAGAGTTTTTTGGGAAAGATCAGGATAGGGTGATAGTCAAGAACATGAAGAAGAAGTTTGGACTAACAAAAGGGAAGCGAGGGTATGACACCAACTCTATCAGTGACCAGGGATTTTGCTTCACAACACATATATTGGCTTGGAAGATTATGAGGAAGTTCTAGGCTAATGAAGTCCCTGCATCGATGTTTTTGTTAGCTGTGTAGTGTGCCAATGGGGTTCAGTACAACTGGGCCACATATCTATGTCAAGAGTTTCTAGATGACTGCCGCAAGGTCCAGGAGAAACGTACTACATTTCATTATACATGGTTAATTTTGATAATTGTGATGTTAGTAGGAGAGGTCCAGAGGATTCACAGTTCCCTCTGGTAGCTTCAGATGTTTGTGAAGCCACATGGAATGCCTCATTATGGTATACCAGTAAACTGTCATGAGCACATTTGAACACGATGTTTTTTGTGTTATATCATATGGACTTGCATATGTTGGTGAACCAGTACCCTCGGCTTTCACTGAGCTTATACGAGAAGTATAGCTTCATTGTGAAGTTTAAGATTGATTTCCACAAATTTTATATATAGGCTTGCATAGATGAAAGGAAGAAATGGCATCCCCTGCCATATTTAGTAACAGAGGATGACCTCCTATCATAGGTACAATAGTGGCCCATCAAATGGATGACTTCACTAGAGACAGGAGCACAAGATAGTTTGACCAATCTCGTAGAAGCTCACCAATATAATTGAGGGAAATTCCCTCCAAAGAAGATAGAAGAGCTGAGGAAGGAAGAGAATGTTTTGACAGAGAGAACTCAGCCATGGCAGGATGAGGCTCTCCAACTATCCCAAGCAATGGATGAGAAGCTTCAAGAGCTTTGAAAAAGGGAGACAACAATGATGCAGAAAACTACAAAACCTATCATGGAAGCGCTGCTGGAGGAAGTGCGTAGCGAAGAGAGGCAAGTCAGAAAGATTCTACAGCAATTCAATAGTTCCTACAATAAAATTGCAGCAAATATCAGAGGCAAATCGACTGAGTGACTTGTGATGAGTCACATGTCAGTATTGGAGGCCTGTTTGGCACAACTTGACTTGGCCTAGATTTTGAAAAAGACTCTGCATTTTGAGAAGCGGAGCGTGTAGTAGAGCAGTGGAACACGCAGTGGAGTAGTTGGAATATACCGCACGGTATAAGGGTGTCGAAGTGAATCTAAGCCGCTCCTTTTTGTAAAATCATGTGATGTTGTAAAGGATAATGGGATTTTGGGCCATGGTTGCTTATTTTAGGGAGTCCATGGTATTTGGACCATGGTATTGTATTGATGTAACCCGTCGACGTAATAGTATATATAGGGTGAAATAATAAGAAGTGAAGCATCGAATTGATCCAGATCAATGTATATGGTTGAATTATTGTGATATGTGGTTTTGTAGCGAAGGAAAGGCTCTGCATTTGAGTGTGCAGAGACTTGAGTTTGCAGCTGAAAGTGCAGACGACCTACAGCTCAATGTGCATGTCAAGAACTATTTGTTGTATAAAGAATCGTTATATTAGCAACATTTCTTGTGGACATAGCCCCACATTGGGGTGAACCACGATAATTTGGTGTCTTCACGTGTATATTTTCTCATTATCATTTTTAGAGTTGTAGTTATTACAATTTGATTTCAACAAAATGATGGTCTATGATTTAATATGGCATGGTTAATTGTTTTATCTAATGTGGCAAAGTAATTTATGAATGATAAGAATAAAATAACATAATAATACCACATCTCCACATCATTCAAGGTTTCAGAAACCTAGTTCTGTATCCTCCCATATTCACTTTGGGTGAGACTACAATTTGCTTGTAGGTCATTGCCAAAAGGGCCAGTTATTGAGGGTTTTGTTGGTGCGCAGTATAGGGAGAACCTAGGTTACCCCAAACGAAGCCAAAAAATCATTCCGTTGCTAGGAATGAGACCTGTTTGAAGGATATGTGGATGTGGCACCTGTCGAAGAAATAAATTCAAGACTGGATAGAACTAAAAGAGCGAGAATTTGCAAAGCAAGAAAATAGAAACCCTTGTCTGACAACCGAAGCTTGGTTACAGAGGTATATTTTTATAGACCAATATGAAATTTTCTTCGCTTCATTTCTTGTTGAGTTGTATGAGTGGATATCAAGGTTGACCAAAAGAACTAACTATTTTAAAGGTGACGAACCTACAATGTGGACTCCTAAGCTAATACATCGACTCAAGAGCACTGATAATAGGGTTTCAAGGGTTGTTGATTTCTGGATTGATAAAATATTGGGAGGATTCATTACTCAGTTTGCGATAGACTCGACTATGTCCTATAGAGAAGTAGAACAACAATTCTTCAACGGACCACGAGGTAAGTATTTGAAACCTATGGAACTTTGGATTAAGATTCTTCTGTGTGAAAAGGGAGTTTTATAGATGCAATCAAATTACTATTTTACTTATGTTTGGAAGAAAAGGAAATAAATCTGAACAAGAGATCATAGTAACTTGAAATGGAAAGAGATATAAAGTAGATACCAGAAAGAGAACTCATGGACAAGATTTGAAGATTTTCATAGAGACTGATTATAGCCCTGTTTTGAGTGAATATGGTAGTGAACAAATCCTCCCTGATAACCCTAAGGTAAATCAACAATATTCACCCTTATATACCATTGTCATCAACCTTGAAACTTTTTCTTTCAATATTGAAGAATAAATATTTCAACGAGATATTGTTTACAAGAATTGTTTTTTAGGGAAATTTGATAAACAAGTGAGGAGTTGGTCATGGTCAACTTCTCACGCCATCCTTGCCCTTAAGGAGTATTTCAAGGTTTCTTCCCTATTTGTTACACTAGTTTTTGTGAGAATTCATTATTAATGGAATGTGATTTTTATACAAAGGAGTAGCTAAAAGATATGAGGTGTCATTATGAGCTAGCCTACCATTATCATGAATCATTATGAAATTACATTACTATATCTAGTCATCGATCCAGGTAGTCGTTTTCAATTGCATAACTAAAATATAAGAGGTCTCATCATGATCATGTCTGCTCATTTCTATAAGCTTTTGTGAATGGAATTGTAAATAGCTAGTTACAAAGGCGAAGAAATGCGGTTCATCTAAATCCTTGAATTGAGAAAAATGTAAACTTTTAACATATGTGATAGAAACGTCTGAAAAATAGTTAAAGGGTATTCGCGTCAAGGCTATAAAATCTTTTTGGTAGCAGTGCCATGCCCACAATATTGAAGTTATTTTTTAGTACCATCCTATACATAGTTAAGCGTACATTTCCTAAGATTTATTATTGCTAAATTTTGTTCCTGCTAAATTAATCAATCACATTTTCTTCTATCAGTTTCTTGATCATGATCATGATTATAAAAAATTATATTGACAATATGATTGACTTATTGCTATACAAATCAAAGATGAAGATCTTTGAGTATGTTAAACATGCGCACCTTATCATTACTATCCTTGTTTTAGGAGAGATAACTACTTCATCCAGTGAGTCGCCATTTGATGGTTTCCCAACAACTCCCATACAATTTTTCTAAATGAGATGGGCCCCAGTTTCTGGTTATATTTAATTTTTAGATTATTTGATTATCGTATTGATCTTGAGCATCATTTTTTCCTTGTAACTAGTTCTTTGATCTTTTGATAGATGACAAAACTATTCATTTCTTCATGACTATTTCCTTGAGCCTTGGTATGAATTTAAGAATATGTTCTCTTTGCGTTTCCTCCATGATTTACTTTCATGATGATTATATTTAATTAATTGATGGATCTATTGCAATTTCTAATGTTATTATGAATGATGTATGGGTTAGATCTTATCCTCATGTCTGCTTGTAAGAATAAAAGCATTTTTTTTCATTACCTTTATGTTACATCGACATCATTTTTTCTTTGTTCTAACAACATGAATTTTATAATTCATATGGAATATGGTCTATTCATATTTTCTCGAACCTTTTAAAATATGGATTATAACCTACACAATTTTAACCTATGGATTAATGGCTCATACTATTAGAATGTGGGTTTATTCCATTTTAATGTTTTATTGTGTCGAAACCTATGTTCTTGAACCTAATAATGCATAGTCATGTCGTGAATGGGGAATTCAATATGTGATCAAGATGGTGATTAATTTTTAGATTGATCTTTGTGGTTATATGAGAATCGTGTATTAGTGGCTCATTATGCACTGAACATGTGGAATAGGTTATTATGAATGATCCCAAGGATTGATTTGTTTGATTATGTTTCAAAAAAACCATTACTTCGGCCTTGTACTGTCGATACCCGATCCCATTTTTCATTTCGAACTACCTCATACCCAAAACCTACTTGATTCTATATGCCATCATCATTTCACCCATTCGAATCTCTTATCTAATTTCCTCACAAACGTCTTTCTTATATCTTTTTCTCAGCTTTCAGTCTAGAAAAATACTAGCCAAAGGATTTGACACTCTATTGTGAAAAGCTTAGTTGAACACTATTGTGTTCCTCTTTGAGTAATCCTAGAACATTTCTACCCCTTTAGTGGCCTCGATTGTAAGAGTCAATCCCATTGGCTATGAAACAGTGGAAGCCTACAAGGAATAATTAGCTATGTTCAAACAAGTAGTTTGGTGGGAATTTATACAGTCTTTCCAAGGGAGCAATGTTGAAGTGGCGAATGTAATTGTACAAACCTATAATGGTAAGGTCCCGCAATTTGGGGATGTGGAAATTCTGGTGAACCAGGATTTTATTGCTAAGGCTACATGACTGCTTGCAAAAGGTGAAAAATGGTCTAATAATTGTCTGGTTAGAAACATTCTTTGGGACAAGTTATTTGTCTCCATGAAAACATCATATAATGTGAATGGTATGGTCGTGAACTTGTTAAAACCATAATGGCATGACTTGGTTCTGATTTTTAGATGATATATAACATGTGAGGGCCACTATGATTTTGTGTTTTATTACCATTTTCAGTTTCTTATGGTGTTTTTAGGCTGCAAGTTGAATTTACCTTGCATAAAAATCTTACAAAAATGTCTAAATTCTATCAAAGAGGTTTTAAGAATCTAGACAAGAGTTTATTTCATTATGGATTAATTAGTATTCTGGTATAATTTTTCTTGACCCAATTGGGGGATTCTTGGGAAGTTTTTCTCTATAGAAATAATTTCATCAAACTTCCAGAAAATTGTGGGAATAAAATTTCGCCATAAGTTGAATAAATTAATGAAGGTTTTTGCAAATATTCTACAGAAACCCTCTCTTTCCCACATCATCGAGGACTGATGCCTAAAAACCCTAGATTCCATTCTCTTTTAGATATGCCAAATGGGATAAAGGAAGACCTCATGGATTCAAATTTTAACTTAGTTACTCATAGTCCAGCTTGTAGAAATGAATGTGCAGATTCAATACTACTAATGAAATTTACTAAATCACGAGATTTGAAGCTACACTACTGATATGCATAAGTTAATTCACCATATAGAACAAGAATCATAGACATACAAAAGGAAACATCACACATACACAGAGATTTATCTAGAGGAAAGAAACTTCTCAAAATCCCTTACTATATATATATTGCATTAATCAAAGAATAGAAATGAAATATATATGCTTGATCAAGCTTAAGCATGCCTTGCAAGTGTATAGTCTATCACCCTACCTGACTAACTACCTTTGTCTAACACTTAACCAATTTTTAAGCCCGCCAAACTCCTACTTACTTGCGTTGATCACTTGATAGTAATTTCCCACCATGGAATTACGCAATTGCCTTAGGTCCTTCCTCTGACTACATGCACCACTTGTACACATTGGAAGATGCTACAAATGATAATACATTTCCTTGGAATCTCCATCTCAACTGGGAAACTTTAATTCTCTGCATGCAACAATTATTTTGGGTTGATTGCTCAGTTAACTAGTTGATCACTGAGTGTGGTTGAAATAGCACTTCCACAACTTGACAATCACTAGTTCTTCTAACCATTAGAACTAGTTAAAATCAATTGAACTCAAGCTTCCCCAACTAGAATTAATCGAGTTAACTGAGTGACAAGTTCCATGTCACCGTAGTTAACTACCTCCAATATTTCTGCTGAAATAGAAATTCAAATTTTCTCTAATTTGACCAAGGAAAAGTCAAACTAAGATTTTCATGCTACATTTTTAACACTCCCTCTCATAAAGAAATGGATTATCAACCACCCCTATCCTACACCTGTGGAACTCAGACTTCCCTCTTGACAATGCCTTTGTCAAAATATCAACATCTTGTTCCTTTGTTAGAATGTACTGGAACAACATAACCCATCTCTACATTGTTGGGACCTTTCTTTTGAATTTTGAAAGATTTTTAAGATATGAAGAAGAGAAAACAGGTGGCAGAATCAACGGTCAAGTTGCAGAGAAGACAGTTGGGAAGGGAAACAAGAATAGGAAGTTGAAGGATGGTTGCGGCAAGGTATCAGCAAAAAGAAGGGGTATTCGAGTGGATAAGGCATATGAGAGGCAACTGAGGAAAGAGACAGCCAAGGAAAGAGACAGCCAATTTGAACTGGCAATGCAAACAGTAGAGGAGCATACAAAAGGAGGAGGCCGCAAGGAGAGAAGGGTGGAATAGTTTTTGTTAAGGACGAGTAGCAAGGAGGATGCGAGCTACCAGAGTATCTACCCCTGAAGGCCAGAGAAGTAGCAAGGAAGTTGTTGTAGTGGTTACAACCACCCTCCAAAATTTTTCCTTAGATTTTATTTCTAGCCTCCCTACTAGCCATCCTCAGAAACATGTCTTTCCTTGTCAAGTACACAAGCTTCAGTGATTTTCTAGCAGACTGACAACCTGTACATGATGGCTTGTTGCATCTCCCTCATAGGTTGTATCTTCGGACTTGGTCTAGCTATAGGTTAAGCATATCCCTTAAGAAATTGTGCAATTGCGTAATTCCTCCCAATAGGACTACTCAACCTAGGAATTGCGCAGTTCTTGATAGCAGTCAGCTGCTCAGCCTAGAAATTGCGCAATCCTTCTGGGCAGTCAACCCATTTCCCTCCTCAAAATGCTCAAATTTCCCCCTTAGTTGAGCAATTTGTTGCATGTGCCATTGAGTTGACCGGTTCCACCCGAGACTGAGAAAACTTGACTTGCATGCATTGGCTTATTTTTCCCAGAATAGAAAAAATCAAAATGAAAAAAGCATCCCTAGATTTTAGGGAGCTATTTTTAGCAGTTGGAGGTTACATGCAAAGGTCATTTTAGAATCTTTCCTCCAAGTTTCGCTTTTTCCTAGATTTGTGGCATGGGCATCATGAGCCTCAAACTTATTTATTCGATGCATGAGAGTTCAATTCTTCACATCGACCTTGGAGCTCTCACATCCCACAGCACATCCAGAAGTCTTCGACACATCCATCTTAGTTATTCATGGGTAAGTCGGCTTAACTTTTCTTTTGCAATATTTCTGTTACTTTTTGTGTTTCGTCTTGTGTGAATGTTGTTTTCTTGATTTCTATAAATGCTTGACGTTGTTTACATGAATACTAGCTTGTAATAGCATCATTTCAGTTTTCGTTAGCATCTCACTATTGTCGCATGCATGATATTGTTTTGCACGAACGGTCGCTGATTCAGTGAATCGCTTCACCCACATGCATATTGTTCCTTTTTATGAATTCTTCATTCATTGTTTTCATGCATGATCATTCACTCCTATTTACACTCCATATCTCCATGCATTCACATTCACATTTTCTTTCAGTTGCCCTTCAACGTATCTGGGTAGTCTTGGCCTGGACTTTGCCTCACCAAGATAACATTACACAATTCTGAGAGGGAAGGCTATGTCTTCTTCTCAGAAAATGCGTATTTCTGTCCAGTGACTATCCTCCAATCTTGCATTGTGAAATTCTGAGGGACAATGACTGTTGGCCTAGAAAATTGTGCAATGCAGTCATTGGGCCTACAACCATTGCTAGTTGAAATTTCACATTGTGCAATTCCAGAAGCCAGCAAGCCAACCTAGATTACGCATTGTGCAATTCCAGCAGCCATCCAGCCTCCCAGACAGCCTAGACTACCTTTTGCATAGTTCTAGTAGCCAGTCTCCCAACATCCCAAGGAAAACTATGCAATCCTTGCTAGTCAATCCCCAGGTATGTTGCATGTCATTCATCAGTTTGCTTTGGTTTTAGCAGACAGATTTCTTACCATGCATGTCACTATGGCTCTAGATCTAGCATGTTTTCATCCACCTCTTAGCAGTTTAGGATCAATGGCCTCCAAGAGAGAAGGATCAAAGGACAATGATGCAAGTGAAACTAGAGCAACAATTGAACGAGTGTCTACAAGTTTTCCGATCTATGAAGACACCAAGTTGATTGTAGACAAGGACATCAAGCTGAAATGGCAAGAGGTCAATGATGCATTTGCAGACACATTTGGGGAAAACCTCGAAGACAACCAAGTCTATGTGAACATCCACAAGTCTATCTTGTACTAGATTTCATGCAGGTATCCCGTGCTCCCACGCGTAGACATGATACATCGGATCGTCTCACACACTAATCCTGAGATGATGACATTGAGCAGTGTCAGCGGAACGAAGATTGCTACTTTCAGGGCACAGGATTATGAACATATGTATCATATGTCGAAGCCCATGATCACCATGGATACTCCCTTTAGCATACCTAGTAGCAATGCCAAATATAGAGATATCTTGAAGAACTAGGTGAAGGAGCCGGCTAAATTCAAGATGACACACAACCAAGTCTACAAGAAAAAGATACTGCAGAAGGCGTATCAATACTTGGTCATCTTTGCATTATGTCTATATGGCCAAGAAAAAACGGAAACCTTCCCAACGAGTTGGGTGATTGCGTTGGACCAACTAGCCATAGAAGGCAAAGCATGCAACTGGTTCGACATATTGGCTCACCAGCTAAAGGAACATGTAACAAGGGCTCGACAACCACCCAAAGGTATGCAAGTAGAAATCTGCATGTCCACCTACATCTTGAATGAAATTTGTGCTCGTCAGGAGTTCCCAGGATTGAAGTGGGCATGGACATTGCCTGAGATCTCTCTGAACACTTATTGTAAGATGTTGTCCAAATGAAGCTTCATTGGAGTTATCACACAAATGTCCGATCATTTCGACACCCTGGTTTAAAAGATGATATTCGAACAGGATCCACCCTGCATGTCAAAGGTAGCAATGGAGGCATTGATTGACATAGATGATTGGTATGCCTCACCATCTAACACATTCATACAGATGTACAGTGCAGAGAAGCCTTCACATGTTCTACCAAAGTTTTCCTTGGATAAACTTGTCATGCAGGAGGTAGCATATCACATCTCGGCATGGTTATTAGTTAGGCTACACTGGAAGAAGAAGGCACCTTGGCCCACTCTTTTGTTATGGATCGGGTTTTACGAGATACAGACTTTCAATCATGTGGATGTCGAAGAAGAGGAGATGAAGAAATATACATTCGATGCCCGAAGTTACAATCCGTATGACCCGTATTGTCTTTTGAAAGACCACTGCATGAGAATACAGTTTAACTTGATCCATGGGGCATGTCATTGGGCGGAGGAAGACCCATGGAGATATTGTTACAACTCCTCTAGACTCAATAAACTGGTAGGCCTCGTTGTGGCATGGGTAGCGAAGCAATGTGAAGCAGCATCCCGAAGAGCACAAGAAGCAACAACAGCAGAGGTAAAAATACCAGTACGCGATAAGGGAAAGAGGAATATTGTCGACAGCATGGAGGAAGAGCAAAGCTGCAAGTTCTAAGTAGATCCACTTGTGCAAAAAGCAGCCTTGGAAATAGAGGCAAAGAGGCAACAATGCGACAAGAGAAATGCGCAAAGGAAAAGAGATAAATAGAGAATGGAGGAAATAGAGAAGGAGTTGCATGAGTTGAAGGAGAAATTCCAGAAGGAATAGGAGCTATGCAGATAAGAGAAGGAAGCTCAACAGGAACGGGTACATCAGGGGGTGCAACTTGTACAGACAGATGAAACTATGCCCATACATATATTAGACTCATCATAACAATTGGCATCAGGCAGATATGGTGAACCATCAAAGGAGTAGGACTTTTCTCAAGAGATAGAGAAATCACTTGAACAGATGGATACAGATATGGAGCGATAAGATTCACAACAAGACATCGACCTCATGCCTCACCACCAAGAGGTTGACCCACTAGATTCACCTTGTCCAAAAGAGGAGAAAGTCCCAACCAACCAAGGAGACACTGAAATCCTTGGAGATAATGGAGGAGGAGATGCACAACATCTCATTAGACGAGTCCCAACATAGATTTTTGCAATCTCGTAGAGTGTTGACTCTGGATAATCATACTTTTCCTATGTAGTTTGAGGAATTAGTGATCATGTCTGACGTGCGCAAACATCCATCATAATTGGCGGATGCTACCAGAGAATATGCCGAAGCCACTAGCTTGAGTGTTCGCTTCGTGATAGTTGAGAACGAGCAAATGGCTAAGGAGATACAGACAGCCAAGCAAGGAGGGAAATTGGTTACAACATCTGCCCGAGCAGAATTGAAGAAGGAAATACTAGATGAAGTATTGTCCCTTGACATAGTCATGCGAGTATTGTATTCCAAGTTTGCTACCATGCATAAGGTAGTCGTCCATCTCAACGGTTGGGAGCAGCGATGTGACAGAAGAGAATGTATCCTATCGACAATGCATGTTGTTGTTGATTACATGCAAACATGGATGATGAGATACAAGGGAGCCCTGCTACACTTGCCTAAGATGATGAAGCCTAGAGTTGTTGATCTAAAGGAACGCATCCAGAGTTAGATCCAGAACTATGAAGATCTCTCGCAGCTCATCACTAGTCTATAGGCTTCCCATGCACGTGTGTTGGGAATGGGATCCCCCAAGGACAGTTTTGGGGCTAAAAGCCCATGCTTTGGGTCGAATTTTGTAATAAAGTTGTAAAGTCTCCGCATTTTGTGGTCACGAAGCGCGAAGGTGTCATGAGTCATAAAGGGTTGTCCGCCCTTATTTTGTAAAGGAAAGTCGGCTGTAAAATATCCATTCATGCTCCACGGACCATGGGATTGTATAAAAAGAGCTAAGTAAGTAAGCTCTAAGTAGTTTTGGAGTTAGATAGTCATAGCTTTAAGGAAAATAGTCTAAGTTTTGGGTAGTAGCGTAGGTAGAGGCTCTACAGCTGAGTGCGTAGAGGCCTAGGGTAGAAGTCTGCAATTGAGTGAGTGGACCCCTACAGCTGTGTGTGCAGGGTGGATAGATTCTGTAATCGTCTGAAGATATCAATAAAGAGAATCATTCTACAATTTGTGTCTTTATTTCCTGTTAATGCAACTTTTCATAGTGTGCATGAATTTCATTTATAATGCTTATGTGATGTGTGAATGTATGTAATTACATTGGATAATAGAACACAAATAAGAATATCTGTTTACATGGTGCTAACTGTGATTGTTTAATAAGATAAGTAAGACACTAGTTTGGGAATTTGCACGATACGCTGCCCTAGCAGCACAAAAGTACCTGTGCCGCATGTTAGGGCTGCGCAAAGGTCAATCATACCTTTTCACAGGGGTACAAAAGGCCAGAATAAAGGGCTATTCTGGCACATCCCTAGAACTAAGTGACCTACGCAAAAGTAGGAATAGAAGGAATAAACTAACATCACAAGCATCTCAGGGTGCAGAAGTCTGGTTCCAGCATCCCCCCATACTACGTTAGGTGAGACTTCGATCCGTGCTCCTTGGGCTGATACCGAAAGGGCCAGTAGTGTAGGGATTTGTTAGGCTAACTAATGTTGAACTTGGGTCAGGCCCCCCAAGCCAACAAATGGCTCCGTTGTTAGGACCAGAATCTACATAAGAGATGTGTGATGTCATATCACTGGAATCCAACTAAAAAAGAGATTGAAGACTAGTTGTATAGGAAGATCCATGAATTTGCAGCGCAGGAGAACAGAAATCCATGACTAACAAAGCAATAGTGGCCGGACAGGTACCTATATACAGAAATCCACAAGATATTTTTTTGTTCCTTTCTGGTTGTGCTATACGAGTGGATCACAAAGCTAGCAGACAGCCAAGGAAGGTGGAGACAGGACGGTCCTATTGTTTGGACCCCGGAGTTAGTACAAAGACGAGAAGCATTAGAGGATAAGATCGTCCACGCTATCAATCATTGGCTCGATCGAATCATAGGAGGATTTGTGACTGAATTTGTGGTTGATACCTAACTCAGCTACAGCGAGGCAAAGCGATGCTTTTTCAAAGGGCCACGAGGTAAGTACTTGAAATCTTTGAATACCTAGATTAAAATGTTATTGTGCGAAAAGTGGGTTATATAGCTACCTTGATGTTCGGAGCTAAGAAAAGTGGAAAAAATTACAGGAATGAAGGAAGAAAGGGTCCTGAATATAGTCCATTAATTTCACCTCCACGAGGTGACGAAGAGGGAGTAGCACAGGCTTCTCCGCGAAGTGTTATTCAGTTAATAAGACAAGGATTCCTACGACTGCCACCTCCACCCACACCACCTCCAACTTCACCACCATCACCTGCGACTTCACCTGTACCACCTCCGCCTCCACCGCAGTTCATTATGGAAAATTCAGTGAAGATGCCTTTGTTTAAAGGCTTGAGAAATGAGGACCCGAACCAATTCTAGTTCATTGTGAAATCTATATGGGAAGCTTAGGGTGTTACAGATGATCACATGAAGAAGGAAACACTCATTAGTGCTCTGTAGGATATCGTGCTAACCTGGTACGTCAAGTACTCTAATGATAACCTGAATGCTGGAGTGGCAGACATCTAGACTGCACTAAATAAAGAATTCGGTAGGCCTAAATCTGAAGCATAATCGATTCTGGGTTTCAAGGAAATTGTGATGCAGCCAAGTGAGACACCTTGGGAATTAGATCAGAGGTTGAAGTGTAAAATCCACGAAGCTAACATGAACTTAACAGACGAACAACACTGTGAATGGTTTTTGGCTTCGCTCCTACCACACCTAAGGGTTGCGCTATCATAACAAAAGATAACGACTTAGGCAGAGGCCTTAGATATTGTAATGAGACTGCATGAAACACTGATGCAAGATCCTAATATGGGGGTCCAACAGATCCATGCATAGTTGAAAAATCTTTGCCTTGAGATGAAAAGTAGAACAGTTCAACTAGAGGTGTGTGAAGAAGTATGGTGCCTGAAATGCAAGGGTTAGGGGCATGACAAGGACCATTGCTCGGTGTTTTCAAACTACATTACAGGAGGGGGACCGATACCTTTGAGGCCGGAAGCTCAAGCAGGATCGAGCATGGGGCCTTCATTATGGTGCGCTATATGTCAAGTAGTAGGAAAACATGCCACAGATAATTGTCATTTGCTACAAAAGTTTGTACAGACACTGCAACAACTGTTCTGCAGCTTTTGTAGGTCAGTATGGCATGATGAGCATAATTGCATAAGATATGAATTAATGATGGATAGAAATCCCACCTATAGGGTTCAAGAAGAAATGTGACCCCCTGACCAGAGCACAGGGATGGCGCAAACAATCTTTCAGGGGCACGGACGAGGTCGAGACGGAGGAGGACCTAGCAGAGGTAGGGGTCAACTGATGTGCTACAATTGCGGAGGACCAGGACAATATGCCTAAGATTGCACTAACCCAACATGTCCGTCGTGCAAATATTGCACTCTATTTGATCATGAAATGAAAGACTGTCCTACACTCATAGCAAGGATACATGAAAAAGGGGCACTACCACCTCAGCCGAATTAGAACCTACAAATGATGAGGTTTGAGCCACGTGAAGAGGATCCAAACGTGAATATAGTGCTCCAAAATGGAAGCACAACAGGAGATGACAAGGGGAAACAACCCAAAGACAACACATGGGTTCACAAAGCTCCGACGAAGGAGGATGAATTTGATTTGGAGTGCACATGTGAAACATTCATGGAGGTGAAGAAGAGCTACGTTGAGGCCTCCACCTCAGGGAGCAAGGATAACCCTGATCAAGAGATGGACCCTTCGATGCTCACAACCGACCTGGAGACCTATATGAAGTTACTGCGTGATAGTAAGGTTGTAAAGGGATTACAGGAGCTTATAAACAAATGTGCCAGAAACACTCTGGGTAAACTGCGTGTAGTACGAAAGGTTGGTAATCATAAAACAAGAACAAGACGAGAGATGCGGCTAGCCGAGTAGATAGGAGAGTATGAAATGGATCAGGTTATTTTAGATCTAGGGTCAGACGCAAACGTCCTACCAAAGCAAACTTGGGAACGAATGGGGAGACTCATGCTGCAGTGGTCTCTGATTTAGCTAAGCATGGCGAATCAACAGAAGATCATCCCCATGGGGTGACTATAGATATTGAATGCGAGAGCTGGCTAGCTAACTTTGAAGTAATAGAAATTATGGATGACAGCAACCCCTATCCTTTGCTTCTTGGAATTGATTGGGTTACTGATATGAACGGGGTAATCAACCTAAAGAATTGAAAGATGTTATTTGATAATAAATCGCTCTGCATAATAGTACCCCTAGATCCTGCTGAAGGATCGCGCTATACTGAACCAGTCCATAATTATGAGAGCAATGATGATCTGGACTGTATCTATAAGATAACAACGTGAAACCAAGATTGGGTGAATCCAATAGCGAATGGATGAATTACATCGGATTGCGAGAGTTCCTGAACCTCAGACTCTGAAGAAGAATTAGAGCACTGGAAGAATCGGTTACATGAAGTAACCACGCTAAGCTATAACATGATGATCTAGACGCTGCACTATGTGTCATTAGACGTAAGAAATATTCCCACTTATGATGGCCTGAATGATGTAGATATGTTTTTGGATGCATTTGAGAGGCAGGTACCAAAAAAGCAGCGCTTCCAGGCGTTGGACTAGGCACTATGCACTACACCCGCAAGGTGGTGGGGTACGCATAAGGGTAGCTTTGATGATTGGTGCGAATGTAGGAGGATGATGAGAACACACTTTGGTAAGCCAAGGGTATGAATGACGGACAAATATGATGGGCAGGATGATCCATGCACACACTTGGCCAAACGGGCTCCAGCTTATGGAGAGAAGCCCCAACCTGAATGGGTGCCTTGAATGTCATCCCGATGAACTGGTATGTAGAAACAGAGCTTGGCCATGGTACAGGTGAATGGGATATTGCGCGAAGCATTCATAATGACATTGAGCTTCGAATACAGGTTTCACTATATTGATGAGGTGCTACAAGAGGTTAAAGCAACAATCTTTAGGATACCACAAGATCCTTTGGACCTGATTTAGCCTGATAGGGCTACTAAGTTGAGTCACGTGCTAGAATTCTATAACATAACTTCCGAAGAAGAGGATGAGGATCCGCAAAAGATTAACATCCCTAAAAAAGAAGTTCGCTGCGAGGTTGAAGGACCGCAAATTTAGAATACTGATATAATCACACCACTGAAAATAAAACAAGTAAATATTGGTATGGAGCAGAACCTAAATTCGCGAAGATTGGAGATTATTGGGATGACGTGACAGTGGATAAGGTCGTTGAATTTCTCCGCGAATACCAGGACTTATTCCCTACCAAGTTTACGGATATAAAAGGGATAATCAGGGACCTAGGTGTTATGAAGATCACATTGAAGCCCAACACGAAGCCAGTTAAGAAAATACCTTACCATCTCAATCCAAAGTATAAGGAGAAGCTCCACTTAGAGCTAGACAAGGTGCTCGCGGCAAGCATCATTGAGCCTGTGGAGGAATTTGATTGGGTAAGCCCAATGGTGGTATAGGAGAAGAAGCAGAAGGATTAAATAAGGATATGTGTGGATCTTAGAAGGTTGAATGGCGCTTGTGTACATGATCCTTTCCTGACCCTATTCACTGATGAAGTGTTGGAAAATGTCGGTGGCCAAGAAGCATATTCCTTCACTTATGGGTTCTCTGGGTACCATCAGATCAAAATCGCTCTGGAGGATAGGAAAAAGACAACCTCTGCGACTAAGTGGGGGTGTTTTCAGTACGCTATAATGCCGTTTGGATTGAAGAATGCGCCTGCGATTTTCTCGCGTGTATTCATTGCTGCGTTCAAGGAATTTACTCATAAGTTCCTAGAAGTGTACTTTGATGACTAGCCTGTGTTTGGGCTAGCAAAACGCCATGTCACAAGTTTGTGCCTAATGGTGGATACCTGTCAAAGGTACCAGATCATGCTCAATCTGAAGAAGTGCCTGTTTTGTGTTCCTTTTGGGACCCTACTGGGTCATGTGGTTTATAGATAGGGACTGATGGTAGATCCTGAGAAGATAGTGATGATACTAAACTTGGAAGCGCCAAGGAGTGTGAAACAGTTGCGCCCTACCCTAGGACATATAAGATATTACATAAATTTTATCAAAGGTTATGCAGCGCCTATGGAGAAGTTGTTAAAAGAGGATGTCACGCTTTGCTGGAACGGGGACTGTAAGAAAAGCTTGGATGTATTGAAAGAAAAGATGGTCATCGCACCGATTTTAGTCTTCCTAGATTGGAAGAAGGAGTTTCAAGTACATGTTGACACGTCATGTATAGTGCTCGGAGCAGTACTGACATGGGCTAGTGGAGGAGACTTGGACCATCCTATAATGTTCACAAGCAGAAGGTTATCCAAGGTGGAGAAGAACTATTCCACCACCGAGCGTGAAGGGTTATACATGTATAGGCGCTCCAGAAGTTTAGACACTACTTGTTGGGAGGCCATTTTAAGATGTATACATATCATTCCACGCTAAAATACCTAGTCAATAAGCCTGTTTTGGGGGGCAGAATCTGCAAGTGGTTGTTATTGTTCCAGGAGTATGATTTTGAAGTTATTGTGAAGCCTGGATGACTGAACGTGGGACCAGACCATCTATCGTGCATTGAAACAGGCAAAGATCCTTGTAATTTGGAAGAAGGATTGCCTAATGTGCAGTTGTTTGTAGTGCAAGTCGCGGATGGTCATTTTGAAGATATCATACACTTCCTAACGATAGGAACTGCCCTAAAAGGATACACTGTCTAGAAGAAGGAGTTAGTGGTGCACGTGGCAAATTTTCTGTCATTGTTGGGAATCTATACAAAATGGGGTCTAATGAGATATTGTGATGATATGTACCAGAGTTTGAGAGGAAAAGTGTCCTCGCAAACACTCATGGGGGCACCGCCGGAGGAAATTATGCAAGGAGGGCAACCGCACAGAAGATTCTCCGTGCAAGGTTGTGGTGTCCAACCCTCCATCAGGACTCAAAAGAGTATTGCAAAACATGTAATGTGTGTCAAATAACTAGCAGGCCATTGCAGAGGGATGAGATACCCCTGAATCCACAGGTGACGTTATGTTATGAAACCATCTCACAAAAAGATAGAAAAGATAGATCAATGCCTTAGAAATAAGCTTCTTCAAGGGGGCAACTTCCTTTACATTACACAAATGAACAATTATTAGATGATTCAAATGACAAAACCTCCTTTCTATATATAGGAGTCTAAGGGGTCACAATATAACCAAGCTGACCTAACAATAATAATATAAAGGCACAAAAAAAACAATAGAGGGATTCTATGGGGCACAATAATAACAATATGGGGACAATAGGGGCACAACAATAATAATAAGGGATACAACGACAATATTAATGGGGGAATCACTAATATTATAGGAACCTAACATGCCCATCTCCTTCAAAAAAGTGTTGTCCTCAACACTTGAGTAGTTCTAAATGCTTCTGTATAAAATTTTCATCCTCCCATCTAGAATCTTTAGTGGATAAGTTCTTCCACTTGATCAGATATTCCAAAATTGATCAATTTCGTAGCTATCGAGTTCTTGTTTTTGTGACTGCTTCCGGTTCCAATATAATTTTTCCTTCCTCGTCAAGTTATGGAAATATTGTTTGAACTGGTAGCTTATTTCCTATAACCTTCTTTAAACATGAAACATGGAAAACTGGGTGCACTCGAGAAGCTGCAAGAGGCTCCAATTTGTATGTCATAGTACCAATCTTTTGCAACACCTTGTATGGACCATAATACTTTGGTGATAATTTATTATCCTTCTTAGCTTGCTTGAGGGACATTTGTTTATATGGTTGTAGCTGTAGGAATACCCAGTCACCTACATCAAAACTTCTTTCGTTGTGATGTTGATCTACCCATTGTTTCATTCTATTTTGTGCCAACGTGAGGCTATCCTTTAAGAGTTGGAGAACTTGTTGTTGATGCTCGATGTGATGTTCCACTGCTTGAACCTTAGAATTTTCTCTTACATATGATGTGATGGATGGTGGATGATATTTTAAAGTTCCATAAATGGGGTCGTTTTTGCTGCAGTATGGAAGGAAGTGTTATACCACCATTCAGCCAAAGGGAACCATTTGACCCATTGTGTCTATTTATCAGATACAAAGCAATGAATATATCTTTCCAAACATTTGTTTACTATCTCAGTTTTCCCATCAAATTGAGGATGATAAGATGAGCTATGAGCTAACTGAGTACCGAGACAAGAAAATATTTTTGTCCAAAAATTTCCAGTGAAAATTGGATCTATGTCGCTTACAATAATCTTTGGGTTTTCATGTAGCTTTTGAATTGTTTCCATAAATGTAGTAGAAATTGTATTGGCTTTAAATGGATGTGATAATGCACAAAAGTGTGCATACTTGGTAAGTCTATCAACTACCACCATGATGACACTCTTTCCTTTAGACTTGGGTAAACCTGTGACAAAATCCATTGAAACCTCCTCCCAACGTTGGCTTGGAATGGATAATGGTTGTAATAGACCTGGGGTCTTAATTGTTTCAACTTTATTTTGTTGGAAAACCAAACATTCTGCCACAAACTTTTGAATATCTGATTCAAGGCCATCCCAAAAAAATTCCTTCTTAACCCTGTGGTAAATTTTTAAAAATCCTGAGTGCCCTCCTAAGGGAGAAGTGTGCAATTCCATAAGAATATTTTGTTTGAGTTGGGAATTCTTACATAGGTATAAGCGTTCTTTGTACCATAATGAATCACTTTTCCAGCTAAATGTATCAAATGTATTAGAATCTTGAGTAACTTTCAAATGAGTGCCCACACTTCTTCGTCATTCTTCCATTCCTCCCTTGCTTCGTTTATCCAATCTGGTTGGATAATAGAAATGGAGCACAACAATACATCCACATCCTCATCCTTTCTTGAGAGTGCATCTGCCACAACATTTTGCTTCCCTTTTTTGTAGATTATTTCAAAGTCATAACCCAACATCTTTGTGACCCATTTTTGTTGTTGTTCAAAGGATAATCTTTGTTATAAAAAGTATTTAAAACTATCATGATACGTTTTTACCTTGAAGTGTCTTCCCATTAGGTAGGGTCACCATTTATTAAGTGCATGTAGTATTGCCAACATTTCCTTCTCATAAATAGCTTTGTGTAAATACTTTCCCTTGATTGGATGACTTTCGAAAGCAATGGGTCTTTCATCTTGCAGTAAAACAACACAAATTCTATTTCCTAAAGCATCACATTCCATAATAAAGATTTTTGTGAAGTCTGACATAGCTAAGACCGATGCTTGGAACATTGCCTCTTTAAGATGTTCGAAGGCCTTTGTTGCTTTTGTAGTCCATGAAAATGCATCTTTCTTCAATAATGTTGTTAGAGGTGCTGCTATTATCCCATAATTCTTAACAAAATTGCGATAATACCCTGTCAACCCGAGAAATCCTCACAGATTCTTTATGGATGTGGGGATTTTCCATTCTATAATGGCTTTAATTTTGCTAGGGTCTACCTTAACACCTTCATGAGATACAATATGACCCAGATATTCCACCTCTTGTAATCTAAAGAAACATTTGGAGCTTTTTGCATATAATTGTTTCTCCTCCAATAGTTTGAGCACCTTGTCAACATGTTCAACATGATCCTTCCAAGATTTGTTGTAGATTAGTATATCATCAAAAAATACTAACACAAATTTTTGAAGGAAGGGTTTGAAAATGGAATTCATCAAGCCTTGAAATGTAGAATGTGCATTGGTAAGGCCAAACGGCATGACCAAAAATTCATAATGACCCTCATGAGTTCTAAATGTTGTTTTCAGAATGGCTTCAGTCTTCATTTTGATTTGATGATATCCTCAACGAAGATCCAACTTGGTGAAGCAAATTGATCCATGCAATTCATCCAATAATTCATCAATGACAAGAATGGGAAATTTATGTTTAATAGTGAGCTTGTTGAGCTCCCTATAATCCGGAAACATGCCCCATGATCCATCTTGTGCACCAATACTACTGGAGCAAAGAAAAAACTTTGACTAGGTTTAATAATACAAGCCTCTAGCATTTCTGCAACAATATGTTCAATTTCACACTTTTGAGCATAGGGATATCTGTACAGCTTGATGTTTGGAGGAAAACTTCCTGGAATCAAATGAATAGCATGATCATGATCAAGAATAGGTGGGATACCTTTGGGAGTCTCAAATACCTTGGAATGATTGTCCAAAACGTTTTGGAGATCTGAAGAAATAGATGATTTCGATGTGGGAATCTCTAGCGAACATAATTGTGCTATTACACCTCGTTGTTCCTTCTTTAGAAGCTTTGTCATGATGTTAGAGCTGATTATCTTTCCTGGTTTCCCTACAATACCCCTTAATTCAACTTCCTTTCCTTCTGCAGAAAATTTCATGAAAAGTTCTTGAAAATTAAAAGCTATTGTTACCCAAGGATTGTAGCCATTGGAATCCTGACAACATCAGCATCACCCATTGAATGGAAAGCATTGGGCTATTCATAATATTCTCCCATGGATAGCTTAATTATGGCACTTTCAAAGCAATTTATGCGTTCTCCATTTGCAACAATCACTTGACACTCTTGGTGCTAGATATAGGAAGCAATTCAATTTCCTTTTTCTATCTTACAATGGAATAAAATTATGGGTCTTCCCGAATCAATCAAACCACGTATTACCTTTTTCTCTTGATATTGTCCTTCTATCTTGGATTAAGTTTTGAGGACTGGTAATTCCAGCTAATGCATTACAAGATATGGTCAGATTCATTTCTTCTTTATCTAGGGTTTGTTTCTGGACTATATCCTCTTCTTTTGACATTTCTTGTTCCTTTTCTTCCTCTTCACAACTATGTAGAATAATTTCTTCTCAACACACTTATGACCTTTAGTGTACTTGCTATCACAACTGTAACAAAGAAATTTTGCTCTTTTTTCTTCCAATTGTTGTGGTGTTAACCTTGTAGGTTGTGGAAGGCTAGGGGCCACAACACTTCCATATTTATAGTTGTGAGTGGTATGCTTCCTGGTTGCCATAATCTTTCTTTCCATTTTTCTTGCTAACCAGAATGCCATCTCCAATGAATCAGGTTCCCAAAGGCGAACCTCATGTTGGATATTATTCTTTAAAGTCCTTATGAACACATCAATCCTATGCTCCTCTGGAATATCTTTTACCCTTATGTTCAATTTTTGGAAGTCCTCAATGTGCTCCATCATTGAACCCTTTTGTTTGAGATTTATCAATTGGCTAAAAAATGTGTTGTTTTTTGTATCCTCATAATGTGCTATCATTTCTTCCGTAAAAATTGCCCAAGTGACAATTTGTTTACGAGAGCAAAGCAATCAATACCATACAAACTGATTTCGTTCCAAATATAAAGTTGAAATACGTACCTTTTGTGTGTTTTGCACATTATGGAGATCGAAAAATTGCTCCATCTGTAATATCCATGTTGCGGGATCCTTGCCATCAAACTTCCTCATATCGATTTTTGGAATATGATGGGTCTTCGATCCCACATTAGAGTCTATGGAATCATGATTAACCTTTCTTTTGTTCGCATCATGCGTTTCCTTTACTACCTTTCACCATTAGTAAGTATTTCTTGTAGAAAATTTGTCAAATCTGTTTTCATATCTGTCATGCTTGTCTTCAAGTTTGTGTTCAAATCTATCTTCAATTCTTCCATGTCTGTCTTCAAATCCATCTTCAAATCATCCATCTTAGCTTCCACGCCCTTTATCTTCGATTCCATGCCATTTATCTTAGCTTCTGTTAGCTTTTGTGAGGCTGACATTTTTTGCACTTGGTCTTGTAATTTTGATATATCATGTAGCATTTCTTCCTCTTCTTCATGAGTCATGCTAGAGCTTTCAGGTTCCTTACTAGGTGTTTGCATTTTCTTTCCTCGGGGCATCAGTTACCGATAATAATGCTCTATTATGCCCTTTGAATTCCTTCAAAATAAATTTTGGAACCAAGCTTAAGCAAAAATTTAAGAAACTCTACACACATTTTTTCACTTTGTAGGAGCTTGATATTGCCTCTGACGTATCTCTGTACTTTCCAATCATCTAGTTCTGAATTTTTGATCTATAGTAGCCCTTTGTGTCCTCTTTCCAATGCCACAAGTCTGACCCAAATTGGTTTCTCCAAGGAAGAGTTATGTGAAAGCTCCCACAATGACTTGATTATAGACTAATTCAATAGAGCGAACTTGTACAACGTGCCACGAGTCACTGTTTCGACCTTTGGATCTAAAAAATGCACACATGAAACTAAAGTCCGTCCTCTCTCTGCACCTTCTGACGAAATTTCAATCTGATCCCTAGAGAGAAAGTTATGACGATTTTCCCCAGGTCACCTGTTTGGAATGTAATTCAGGAGTCAGCAAAAAGACCAACTTCCTCAGATCATATCTCCACAAATATCGCGTGAAAAGCTCTGAAATTCGGATCCAAGGTTCAGCGCGATTTCGTCTCAAATGGGTTTTGTTTGCGACTTCTGAAACGTCACAGAACAAAAGATATAGCGAAAATTCCACGATGACCTGTTTGGAGTAGCGAAACCCTAGAATCCAAAGCTCTGATACCAAATGTTATGAAAACAGCTCAAGAAAAGATAGAAAAGATAGATCAACGCCTTAGAATTCAGCCTCTTCGAGGGGGAAACCTCCTTTACATTACATAAATGAACAATCTGGATGATTCAAATGAAAACCTCCTTTCTATATATAGGAGTCTAAGGGTCACAATATAAAACCAGTCGAACTAACAATAAAATATAAAGCCACAAAATAACATAGAAGGATTCTATGGGGACAGTAATAAATATGGGGGAAATAGGGGCACAAAAATATTAATAAGGGTTATAACTACAATAGTAATGGGGTAATCACTAGTATTATAGGGACCCAACATTGTTCAATTAACCTAAGAAGCATTTGGAACATTAACGACACACATAAAGGTCTACGCTAGAGGAGTGTTCAAAAATCGTTAAATGTAGGAGTTGTTGTTATTTGTCTATGTTACATTATGGGGGTAGTCAATATTTCATGTACGTAAGTATTTTAATTCGTTCTCCATGTACTCTGGGTATATCAGATGGCACTCCACGTATGAAAAGTATATCGTAATACTTCCTATCGTACATGACACATTATATATCACTACTATGGACTAGGATTCCACATACCTCTCGATATATTTTGGAAGTCCCCATTAGGTTTTTATCCTACCATAGGTAATTGAGTCAGCCACCTTGTTTACTATGATACACCAAACACACCATTTGGGGAAATTTCTTGCACATACTCAAAACAATACACTGTAGTTCACATTAATTTGGTAGACCCTTTTTCCTAGTTACCCCTATTTTGTTTTATTTGTGTTGTTAATTTCTAAAATTAATTAATGCATCATGGAAGAACACATTGAAAACCCTCATTGTTCACATAGAATGCAAAGATTTCCTCCTTTACCTCCATAGGCAACACTTGGTCATCGTAAGAATAAGAATTCATAAACTACCAAACCTGGTGCTTTAGAAGCTACCCCTTCTGGAACCACATCTGAAGTTAATCAACCAGAATCATCACTTCCCATAAGTACCAAACCCAAAATTACTTCCTTACCAATTGGTGAGTCTGAAGTAGTTGAAACTGAAGCCCCTGAAACATTAGAACATGAAGTCATTAAACTTGAATTTGTATATTTAGACACTTTACAACTTGAGTTTATGCAACTTAAGGAACCACAAATAACTAAACTAGTTACTTTAGGAACTTATTTATCTCTTCCTCTACCTTTATTTCAACCACAACCTGTACATTTCGGCCCTGACAAAGAACAATTCCCATATGGTTCTCTTTTGGCCATAGAGAAAATTGCTAAAGAGGATTCTCCTAGCCCTCAATCTCCTATTAACATACCATTACAACCAAATTTTCCTCCTCTATATCAAGTCGTTACCCCTAATACTTGGACACAATATCCTTTACATAGAACTCCTCATTTTAATTCACCTTTTAAATTCCCTCGACAAAATACTTCAAGTATAACCATGACTGAGTCAACATTGGTCTCTCAATGTTTGTCTGCTACGATGATTGAATCTACCAAAGTTGCAACAACTTCTATGTTTGTAACTTCACTAGAAACTCATTTGTATGGTGGTCCATCAGTGCCACCTAACTACCGGTCATTAATTGGAACCATTTTTGGTGCATCGAATAGTTCATGGGCTTCTCCCTTATCATCTTCATTTAGTATACTATCTGGTCCCTCTTTAACGAACACCTCATAACCTACCCAACCTATTGCGCCTCAATCTCCTCTAGAGTGTCAATATGGAAATTTAGTGGATTGGGACATCTACAACAACCTTATGCCTCCATACATTCCTTATCCTCTAGTAGGGGGCAACCTATTGTTGAAAAGGTCGCATATTCTGATCACATTCTATAAGTTGGTGCTCCATCCTATTCTTGTCCTCTTCCTACGGGTCCTCCATTTCCAGGAATAGCTGATAATCCTTGGCATCCTATGTTTCCTATTAAACCTGGTTTTCTTTTTAACTCAAATGAAAACCTCTCAACTTGTCTTGGTTATTCCCCATGTTCCTACTTGCCAATTTGTTGAATCCATACCTCAACCTACTAAAGTTACAACTCAAGTGAGTCGACCTGTTCAGGCTGTATCAAAAATATAAATTACTCCAATGTTATATGGGATTTCTCAAATCCCATCTACCCAGCCTCTTTAAGGTGCATTACAAATCACACCTCTTGGTCAGCCCATACCTCAAATGCAAGTAAACCAACATGGGCATAACATGTCGTGGGTACCAACTAGTACACCTAATATGGGACGATGCAAAATTCATCCGGGAAACCATTTCAAGGCATTCCAAAAATTCTTGGTGGCCAACCAACCATCCCACAAATTCCTTGTCAATGCCAACAGATTCAAACCCAACCATTTCAACCTTACCAATACTTTCATGGAACTAGCAAACCTTGTTACAATTATCCTGGTTCTTGTAATGCAAATACCAGTTTCTCAACCCATTCCATCATACCTAGGGTATCCTCCACCACTGATTAAATTTTATCCATAAGGTCAACCTCCACTGATGGACTTTAATAGGAAATTTCCATCCGTTTTAGCACTTGAGTTACCATATTTATCTCGACTAACAAATATTTTGATTTGTCATTCTCTTTGATGGTTGACTATTCCTACCAAATTGTCGAGTGACATTCTAAAATTTAATGAAAATGATAGATAAGATCTATCCACTCATGTTATGACCTAGCATCTATGGTGTTCATCCAAATCCTTAAATGATGATTCCATTCATTTATAACTTTTCCAGAGATATATTACTAGTACAATAACTAAGTGCAATGTTGAATTACCGCGAGCTTCATTCAACAACTTTAATGCCTTGGAAACTACATTTCTAACCCATTTCAAATTACCTATTCATTATGAAACTAGAACTGGGCTTTTGACTTCTTTAAAATAGTCTAACTCCAACCATATATTTGATCATATACATGGGTGGAGGCATCTATGTTGATTGGTCAAAACTTACATTCCTAACCAGTTATTGGCATAATGGTTTATCAAATATTTGCTTCCATCTACAACTGAAGATGTTTCCAAAGGTGGAGTTGTTATTGAAGAGAAATTCATTGCTCCTGCTCAATATCTAGATTTTATTTATACTCAATCTAACACACTCTATAAGAAGATACCCAATAGAATATTCCACCTACTCCCTCGAAGGAATCACACACTACTAATGGCGCAGTCAGTTCTATTAGACAATATTCAATGAGAAAAACCTCTAATCAAACTAATTAAAAATATTCTCCCACTATGAACAATCAAAACCCTCCTAATCCTACTCCTGTGGGTACTTCTGAGGTAAACATTGTTCAATCCAGTAAATGCAAATCTCAAAAATATAGAAGTAAGAAAAGGGAAAAGAAAAGAATAAACAAGAGAACCCTCCACAGGAAAATAAGAAGAATCAATTCCTTGATGAGAAACGAAAGCCTCATTAGCCATGTCTTATCTATAACAACAAACATTTCATGAAAGAATGTCCCATCCTCATCTTCCTAGGTGATGATGTTAATGACTACCAGAAATAAGGATGATGTATTGGTGGAAATAAGAAATAAGGTCTATGGAAGCTGAAATCCTTCGACTGGAAAGGCTAATTATCAACCTTCCAGGTCTACTCAACCTTCTTCTATTCCTCTCCAAATAGAAAAACTGATTGTTGAATTGATTATCAAACTTCCTAAAGGAATGGTTCATAAGTCAACATTTAATATTCATGAGAGAGATGCACAAAATTACAACATAGTTAAGGATTTATCTTAGACTCATTATGCTATGTCAACTCTCAAGGTGTTGCAAAGTTGTCTTACCAAAAAGAAATATTTAATAGAAGCAATTGGATGATTAGACCCTTCAAATTCGAATCTTGTTATATTTAATCATGAGAACTACACTCCTAAACTTCCACCTCAATAGGAATTCATGATTGAAGTTATCGTTTGAAGTAAAATTATTCACTGCACAATTGTGGATGAAGGTTATTCGACTTCCATTATGTCGCTTTCATGTTGGAAATCCATTGGTTCTCCACAACTTAATCATTCACTGAAAACCATTAAGGCCTTTGATGGGAGAGGATTTAAAACTTATGGGATCTTGAACTCATTATAAGTAGATTTAGCTAGAAAAATGATCTCAGTGGAGGTCGAATTCATTGACAAAACTTCATATTATAACCTCATATTGGGCCAAACATGGATTTATGCCATGGAATTCATGGTCTCAACATATTTTAGGATGATTTCTTTCCCTCACTAGGGGGTATTTGTGGCCATATCAAGCTCCTTCAAAAATTGAAACAAGGTACCTTGAGCATAGTTATTTTACTATGTCAAGCTCGTTAAAAAATAAAATATACCTCCCTATATTTCAAGTCTTTGATTAGATCTCATAAATATCAAATCAAGAATTTCACTTGATCTTGTAAATGAACCTTCTACATAGGTGAATGAAATGAAGCTTGGGATGCATGCACCTAGAATTGCATTATTATGTTGGGGGCATGAAAACAAATCACTCTTAGGCATATTTTTCCCATGTTTCAAGCTTGTCGAAAAATGAAACCATTCCCATTTTATCTCGTGGCATTTTCCATTCATATCAGTCTATTTATTATAGATGAGCCTTGGCTTTTTGTTTCCATCGTCACCATCTTCTTGTCTAATCATATGCTTTCACTGGTTTTTTACCATTGGTTGGGGAACCAATGTGGTGAGTGGTATTATTAGCCATCCTTTTGACCTATACATGTTTTGAGTAGTTCCGTCATGATTAGAACTAGTTGAAACCATTTCTACTACTCATTCCTCCAGGAGGAGTCCTCTTTGATCTCTTTTTAGACCCCCAAAACATGAAAATATTGTTGAGCACTTTTATTTTCGAACTCGTCAAATTAAATGAAAATACTTCTACCCACTATAAGTTTAACCCTTTTTGGATTGGGATGAAATATTTACCAAAAAGGAATACTTTAGTCAAACATAACTAAAAGGTTCTCCTGGGTATTGTTTTATGTCTTTTCGGGCCCAAGGGAAAAATTTACAAAAAGAAACCTCTCGGATTTTTCTTTTTTGCCTAATTTTCAAACTCTATAAATATGAAAAAGAAGTCGAGTTACACCTTTGCTAGACTTCTTAAACTGTTTAAAAATGTTGAAATCATCAAACATGACAAGACCAAACCACTCCTTCTTAGGGTTCGTTAAAAATACTAAGAAGGATTCATTCGAAGGATGAAATTATAGATCAAGCATATGCTATCCTCCTCAAGCTTGTAAAAAATAAAGAGGTACTGGCTAGAAATGGTTTGGAAATTGGGAAAATGGGGCATTTTACTTATTAATGCCAGTGAGTCACTCTTGAACACGACACTCTTTTGCTTCATTTATGTCACTACTTTGGTTTGGGAAATCTTATTGCCTCACTATTGATCATACTTTCATCATGGGTCTTTGAGTCAATGTTACCAACTCCATTCAATGTTGCCGATATATTCAAGAGAAAGTCCAGCCTCAATTGACATTTGCTGTAATACCTTAAGCCTTACTTTATGTCCGCCTCTCCTAAACCAAATTTACATCATTACATTATGTCTCAAATATTGATAGCTATTTCATGTCGTTGGTGGGGAAACATCAAGGCCCTCATGCGATGGGTCACTTCCTGTCAACATCAACACGTTATCTAGGAAGTTGACTTAGAAACTCCATTCAGTGCCTTGGAGTTTGCATACCTCAATGGCAAGTTTCCTCACTTTCAACGACATGTTTAAATCATTGGCCTTTGACTGGGAGATTCTGTGTGGTGTTCTCCTTCAGTTCATTCCTTCACTTCTCATGGATTGTACTATAGTACCATGAGGGCCATTATCATTATTAGTGGTTCCTCTCACATTTGTTAATGTCTTAAATCATTGGTCGGTAATCAGATGGTGTCTACCATGTTCATCTCCAACCCATTTAATCTCATGGTTAGACTCGTACTATTGAATGATGAGGTAGAAGACCCCAGATCTATTTTCATCCATACAGATTGCACTTTCATTATTCATACTAGATCACAAAATATGATGGCTATGATCATTCAGAAGTTCATCCAAACATGGGTACACCATTTATCCTTAGTGGATGTGACTTTGATTATTCTACATGTAATATTGGCTATAGGGAATATGGGTATACCTGCCTCAGCAATGATATCATGATGATTATGTATTGTAATAGTTGATGATCTCAACCCACATTTTATTGATCTGAACTTGACACAAAGTAAAGCACTTCAGTCCTCAACCACTGCTTTTGAATTTTTACTTTAGGGGGCAATCTGTTATATGTAATTTTGTCACACCTACTCAAATGGCCTAGAAACCAGATCAATAAACATCCTTGATACCTTGAAATAATCCCTTTCCAAAGCCTTAAGCATTATCTCTCCACAAACTCCAAGAAATATGGGTTTAACAACTTAAAAACCTCATTTTGGACCCATAAGACTTTCTCTTCTAGAAACTTGCATTGATTGCATGTTGCATAAATGAGCAACTGCACTGACCAATGCATGTTTCCTTCTCTGTAGGTGTGGTGGTTTTAGAATTTCGGGAAAAATAAAAAATAATTTCGAATCTTCTCTTTCCTGAAACTTTCAAGGTGGTTTTAACCATTTATTATTGATTGAGATCTCAAATTACTACTTTATAGGTCTTATCTCTTATCCATAGAGCTTATCCTCCCTCATATGTGGATCTAAGTATAAGATTGTGTTGCCTATCAACAACCCCCCATTTATTAATGTTAGTAATAACATTAATAAATGGGGACCCTTCCAATAAAATCAAATCTTAGCATCTAGTCATTCCTTTTTATTTTTTAGAATAAGATAAGATGTCAAAGTGGAACTTGCTAAATCATGGAAATTTACCTTTTCATACTTTAGGCGCATAAAGCTTCACAAACGAAAAGTTTCTTAAATAAGCACCACATGATAAAAAACCTAAGAATAAATTTATACCCGCAAAGTCATGAATATTAAAATAAACCTTGAAAAAAACCGCTTTAAGAAGATTATTCTTGCATCACAAAAACAATTACGGCGGGCCTCCCTTATAAAAGTTACCCCTTGAAAAAGTGATCTGCGAAATACGAAATCATACAATTCCTGTAACCTTATCGCATTGCAGTTTCAACCATGCGACACTACTTGATAAAGCAAATATTCTGAAATGTGATAGCATCTCGCAAATTGCATATCGCATCAACTCACATGGTAGTGGGTCTTAACAAAAACAAGTTTTTGCGATATAGCAATTTGCGATATTGCGAAGCAAATCGCTTTTATCGCAACTCAAAGGGCTCACGGTTCTAGGAGAGCACTTCCCGACTTTCAATATGAAGTTATGAACATTAAAGTTAAGCATAACAGTTCATTAGTGGACATTTATTAAAAGAACGATTATGATCAGTTGTGAAGGACCATTTGATGCAAGTTGATATATTTTAATATGACTTAGAATTAAAGACCCTTTGTCACCTTATTTTCATCCTTCCATTGATTATTTTTGCATTCACTATCATTTTTATCATATTTTTCTCTCTGCTTGCAACTTTCAGGAAGAACACATAGAGCATGACATCCAAAGAAATGGTGAAGAAAGGAAAGGCACCCACTTCTGAGAAGTCAGAAATGACCCCACTGTTCACAGACACTACTTGTAATCGAGATGCAGGGATATCCACATGGGAAACTATGTATTAGATGTTAGAGGAGGAACAACCAAGAATTATGGAAACAACAGTTACAGTGGATGGATGTGGTTCTTCTGATGCGTCCCTGACTGAACTTGCATGCTCATTATTGCACCGCATTGCTGTAAGACCAAAGATACTCCCTTATACTGACATGGTTAAGTGGATTATAGATGATGTGGACATATCAGACAGATATTTCAAGGCAACAAGCCAGGAAGTCATGGGGTCATTTACTCCAGACAACCTGAGACTCATGTACCATCTACTAGAGCCCCAGGCCATCTACAACAAGAAGTTTGTCGAGAAGTTCGCCAAGGAAAATGAAGACTTGGCAGGATTCACAGAGAATTGGTCTAACAATGAGGAAAGACTGAAGAAAGATAAAAACAGTATGTATACGACCGGTTCTCTTAGTTCCCCTTTCTGTTTTGCTGCCACTATGTTATGTAGATTTTTTGTAAACTAGGCAACAACAAATTTTCATCAAAATGGTTACCCCTAGTAGATGCAGCTGTCAATGCTACAATAATGAATTGGGCCCAAATCCTGTTAGATAAGTTAGCCACTGCAATTTTAGAGTACAAAAGAAAAGGAAGTAATGCTTTGATGGTTTACCCTCCATTTTTCATGAGCGCCTATGTTATGGATGCTATTTTCTTTGGTTCCAAATTCCCTATTATGGGATGGAAGTGGACTGCTCAGAATCCACTTCCCATACAACTTTACCACAAAGTGATGTGGGAATCTAATTTCGTGCCACATTGCTTCAAAATTTGTCATCGAGTTATGCTTTTGATACACAAAAAGATTTACAACCATGGTGCCCCTATGTTTTCCCAAGAAGCTGAGGTGGACATTCTCCCCATAGCCAGATGGTTCGGGGAAGAATTATTCACATATATCAGGGTGTTCGATAGTATTTCCTCGCCTCATGTTTTACCTTTTTATGTCCCAGACAAACTGATGGCTAGGGATATAGCCTGTCAGACATGCAGTGAGGGAGGAATGAGCAAGATACTAAAAGATTCCAAGAAGGCCATTTGGCCTCAATTTCCTATAACATGCGGAGTTTTTGCTTTGCATGACTTAGGGCATGCCTTCAAAGAAGTTGACAATGTATTATCTTTACAATTACCCAAGTTCCTGGGAAGGAAATATGATCCCTTTGGTATTGTAAAAGATTTTAACACAATTGTTAAAATAAGAGTATTCACTCATGAAAAAGATCCCTTTGATGATGTTTTCCTGCAGAAAAACACCTTCAAAGAAGTGCAGCATATGGCACAAATTCTTTTTTACCAAGAAGGTCTCCAAAATTTTGATAATTACAGAAAAAATAGGTTATCTAAAGTCCCATTGGACCAATTACTCATTGAACCAGTAAGAGATCCTACTCCTAGTGTAAGCATAAGTGAAGATTCAAAAGAGAAATCCAAAACAAGTTCTGGAAATGAATCCACAGAGAAGTCTGGCGATCAATCTAAAAAAAAGTCAAAGAATGAACAGAGCAAGGGTGAAGAGTCAATAAAAGGAACAACCCAGTCCACAACTGAGTCTGGTCAACAAGGTTCGTTTGTAAAACAATCTAAAGCCTCAACTCCCCTTACAAAGTAAGCAAAGATGCCTGTAATTTATTTAGAAGAAGATTGGTAAAGTTTTAATAAGATACTGAACACAGAGGAAAAAAACACAGAGCCACCAACAAACTCACAGGAGACGACTGCAGAAATGGTAATAGAAGGAGTTGTTAGCACTCAGGAAATAGAGCATATTCCCATTGCTCCCACACCTGAGATTGTATTGAAAATAGAGGAAATTCCTCCTCTAGATGTATTATATAGCCCTCAACATAAAGTCGTCGTTAGAAGACAAAGAAAGAAAAGAAAGTTGAATTCTATGCTCACTCCCGAGGATGAACCTTTGGATGTTCTCTGGAAAGACCCATCTACAAATCCATTGGTTAATCTCACTAGGCTCTCGCAAGTCGTAGGCGCGTATGCTTCAGCAACCATTGACAAGGCAGCAAAGGTACAATTATTGCTCAAAGAAAAGGAAGATAAAATTTTGTTATTGGAGCAATAGTTGCAGCAGGTCAGTATAAACCTCCAAGCAGAAATGCAGTTGGTAAAACTTCAGCAAGATTTTCAGCAAATGCAATTGGCACATCAGAGCAATTTAGATGATAAAGAAGCACAGTTACATGACATAATAGAACTGCATAAATATGATCCCAAAATTGAACAATTTGTCACAGAGGCACTTGGCCTCAATTCCCATCTTTTACAATAGAAAGAACTATTATACCAGAAGATTTCGCAGTGTAATTCTCACTACGAAATAAGTGATAATATAACAAATCAAGTTGTGGAATTACGACTTGAATATGATTCAATTTTTAAGAAAGTTTCAAACTTCTTAAACTAGCAAAAATCCGAAGATGGGAAAAAGAAGACATGCCCAAAATTGATGAATCACATAAATAAATCTTATTTGTGAAATGGGATTCTCAGCTAAGAGAGGAAGAACAGGCAATGGAGGATGTAGCAATAGCAGCGAACAATGTCATTGAATGCGTGAATGAAAATCTACACAAGGCTAATTTGGTAGCAGAAACCACCCCTAGCTTTCTTCCAAAAGCATAATAGCTTCAAGCAGTATGGAAACAAGCAGCGGAGGAAAGGGCAGAGGCAATTAAATAGGTAAACAGGTTGAAATGGGAGGCATAATGGCAGTACCTAGTGAAACTGCATAGCCTATGGATGACCCTGAAGTGCCTGATTACTTCCGTCGAGAAAATGGTGCCAACACTCACCAATGTCGTATTTGCAGGACAACTGAAAGCTGAAGTCGTCCAACCGACACTTCTTAAACCTATGCTGAATATTTGTGATCTCAAGGACTAGATGCAGGACTAGTCATAGACATATTTTAGTTTTGCTTTTGTTTATTTTCGCTTAAAATGAGGCAAGTCGTTTAAACCTCCTCATCTATTTTGGTAATATATATTTTTAAGTTTCATAGATTAGTATTTAAACTCCTCTCATGCATTTAGAAAAGGGTCCAGAAATTTTATCAAAAACATTCTTCAGAACGTGCATTTAGCCCCCCACTGAGGAGGTTTTGGTAAAATTAGTGGAACAAGATTTATTTTCTACTTGAGTTTAGCAGCTTCTATTGAAATTTCACTTCTGTACTCTTAGTTGATGTTAAGTGATTTGAAGGTAGATCGATATTGCTGGAGTACATGAGTAGGACGTATTACAAATGGTACTTCTATCTCTTAATGCTTTTACTTGTGTATCAAACAATAAATCATTTTCAGTTATTTATGTATGAAAGTTTAAATTCTTAGTTATCATTATTGCACTTTTGTATGATGTTGATTTATTCTTTATGCTGAATATGTGAATGACTCTTTATGTGATATACTTCTCATATCGTTTCAGCTAACTTTTTATACAAAACGATCATTATTAAATGGATTCTCTTCTTATCGTGATTCAATGATATTTATTATCAGTTAGTTTCAGAAATCATTTTAGATCTCATATATAAATGTTACTCCCCAGATAGTTTTAAAGTTAGATGTTTTCTTTGATTATGATAGATTGCATATAATAGTTAGAAGATAGATTAAGTTTAGAATAAGTATTCACCCCATAAAACCTAGAAAAGAAAAACATCATCCCATTAGCACAAAAATCATAAATAGATTGGGAAAATGGCCCCATCATCCCCATTTGGAGCCACTATTCCAAACGGAAAAGGAGTTGTCCTAAGGTTCGGACCGGGTGGTTATCCCCCTTGTTGGAGTCCCAATTTTTCAAGCCTTCAACATATTTGGTGCTAGAAGGAGGGCTTGATTGTGAATGGAAAGTAAATCTACATATTCACGCCATTTTAAGAGTAAATCTCCCTCACCATCACCCTCAACTTCTCATTTTCATTCCAAATCTCTTATCTCTGAACCAGAAGTTAAAAAGAAAAATACAGAACACATTACTGAAATCCAAAACAAGCTAGATCATTCTTCTTCAGATCCCCCTGAATTACAAACTTTAATCCATAAGTTACAACGGATTTGAATATCTCAAGAAGAATATGAGTTGTCCAAAGGTAGTGTCACTTCTCACCAGACCCCATCTCAACACTGACTAGAGCACAAAGAGAAAAGTTAGGAATCCCACCAGTTGAGTTTCCTCTACCGAGTCGTAAGAAAGCTAGGAAAACACCCGCAGAATCTTAAAGTGAGGTTCTGTCATCATTTTCTTCCACCGTCCCATCCATATCATCACAAGGTCACTCATCCATCCCTCAACTCTAGATCGTGGTTCACACAGGTACAGGAGCAACATCCTCCTCTACCCAATCACCTTCAACTACTACCACACCTTCTCCTACTCATACCCTGACGATGGCAGGAAATCCACCACCGAGGCCATGGGCCAATCTAGGAGATGTAAGAATGGCTACACCTTTGTCTCAATTACCAGCTCATCCTGAGAAATGGTTGCTCAAATTCAAGCCTGACAATGGCCTATTAGCCAAAGAACACATAAATAATTTTATGCTATCTGTTAATTTGAATGGAGTAACAAAAGAGGACATAGTTATAAGATTATTCCTTATACTTTACAAGGAGCAGTAGGATCATGGTATTTTTCATTACCATCAGGCTCCATTAATAACTGGGATATATTTCAAGATCAGTTTTTAACAAAATTTAGGGATGATAGGTCCACGAAAACTTTGATAGATGATCTCTCCAATTTAAAAGTTGAACCAAAGGAACCAATTAAGGACTTCAACTCTAGCTTCAATAAATTATTCAACAAAATACCAGCAACATCTAAGCCTAGCAATGAAGTCCAAAATGAATGGTATATTTCTGGTTACCTTCAAATTCAGCCATCTTTGTAGACAGAGCTGCCAAGCCAACATTAGTAGAAAACATGAAAGAGGTAATAGCTGTAGAGAAACGTATCTTAGCTGTAGAAAAGAAAAATGATGCAGATGAAAAAAATTCTAAAAAAGTGTCTTTTAGAGATGATTCTAAGAAGAAACAATTAAAGGATCCTTTCAATCTAGAAGGGTTACAAGAAATTTTGAAGACCATGTCCAACGAAATGGTTGATATAAAGAAACAAGTAGTGGAAACCTCTTCCAAGAAACCTTTTAGACCCTATAAAAGAAATCCTCCAACCGATCCAAAAACCCAAATTCTATAACAAACACTGAATCGGAAGGGGAAGAGGAAGAAGTTTCAAATGAGGAACAAACCGACAATGAAGAAATCGTAGAACTACAAGGAATGTGGGACTTCATTCTTCCAAATGAGGAAGATCAAGAAGCATTACCTATTTCTACTAGAAGTAGAAATCAACTTGACCCTCCACAGTCTAGTACAAAATAGAAAACCCCAATTTCACCTCCCAGGGACAAAATCGTAAGTAAAAAATCCTCACCAAAGTCTACTCAGATGAACCCATCCAATTTGATTCGTCATCTTCATCTAAAATACTTATTGTCTCAGATGAAATGGAATACAACATTGTTGAAGATATGAAGAAAACCAGAGCAAACATTACTCTTCACGAGCTCAGTAAGTTAAAACATCAACAGAAATTACTTTTGAAAGAACTCAATGCAGTGCCTACTACACCTCTCCCCGCTGCTGTGATTTCACATGCTACTCATGAGATGGGAAGACCTCCAACTAGCATTGCAAATAAAATCGACCCAACCACCATTGCTTTGATTGGCGGAAGATCCAAATCCCAAACTCCACCATTTCTCCTTACTTTTGAAGTTTTCAATAAAAATATGCACAACTGTCTAGTTGATTATGGTGCATCATCCAACATTTTACCTAAGACAGTTTGCGCAAAGTTAAATGTCCAACCTCATAAATATGCAGTACGAATAGTACAGCTAGATCGATCTCAAGTCGAGGTCATTGGTGAGCTTAATCAAGTAACCATAAGACTTTCATCAAATCCAAAAGTGTGTCAATTCATTGATATACTTGTGGCTGACATTCCTGAATTTTATGGACTAATCCTTAGTAGGGATTGGTCAGTAAAGCTTCACAGTTACTTTGCAACCGATTGGTCTCATATGTGGATCCCCTACAACGGAAAACCAAATCAGATCAAAGTTGAACGAGAAAAAAATCAAAAGTATATAGTGACAGAGTTAGAAGGAGAAAATGAGCCTGTAGCGTACAACAACAATATAATCAGAAATTATTTTGTCGAGTCATTCTTAGCAAATTTCAATGCTCACACTTCACCTTTTTTGGAAAATTCTGTTTTATCTCAAATAGAAAATTTCTCTCAAACTGACACTTCTATATGCATCAACTTTGTAGATAAACCTGTAACTTTGATTTGGAAATTATTTTTCGATGGTTCTAAATCCAACGATGGAGCAGGAGCAGGTTGTATATTAGTGAGCCCAAAAGGAGAAAAAATCATGTTAGCATGTAGACTTGAATTCGTGTTGGGTTGTGTTATATTCTTTCCACATAGTTAACAGGGGGTTTGAGGGGTCCCCGTAACCCCACTTTATGGGGTCCGGGGCAACGCCCAGGAAAATTTTGGTTTTGGACCCTATGTTAGGTTGGGCGGACCCACCTATGGTTTTGTGCATGATTTTCGCACATGTTTTTTGGACGCGATGGTTTTTCGGTCCATGGTATTGGATGCGATGGTTTTTTGGTCCATGGTATTGGACGTGATGGTTTTTAGGTCCATGGTATTGGATAATTCGACATGTATAAATATGTATTGTAACATTGAAAGGAATATAATGAAAAATCAATCTGGTAGTCCCGGTTTTTGGATCCAGGGGAAAGTCTCTGTGCATATGTGTTTTTATGTGTTATGCTCTTGCATTGTTTATTTTTCTATGATTTAGAATTTGTATGCAGGTAATTTATATACGGGGTTAAAACCTACAATTTGATTGCACAAACAACACCACTAAATATGAAGCATTGGTTCAAGGGTTATACAAAGCAATCAAACTTAATATTAAATATCTTCAAGTATTTGTAGACTTTGAGATTGTTATTAGACAAGTAAGAAATACGATACACTGTTTGTTGGGCCATTTGAAACACTATCAATCTTTAGTACAAGACCCGACCTCACACTTTACAGCGTTTAATATTTCATCTATTCCAAGACTCCAAAACGCTAGCGCCAATCTTCTTGCTAATGTAGCTTCCAAGCTTATTCCGTCAGAGGACTACAACCCTGATAGATTCTCGATTGAATTAATTTTTAGACCCTCTATCCCTGATAACATCACTAACTGGAGAGTCTTCAACAATGACCCTGATATTTTCAATTTTTTTACTTCAGAAGGTTCTTACAATGATCAGATTATTGACGAAGACCAACATGACAAACAACTGGAAAAAGAAAGAAACAATAATGCTATACAAAAATCCTTAGTCAAGTTAGATGACTTATATGACTTAAAGGACAGATTTAAACGATCCACCAATTCAAAACTCTAGAGTTCAACTCTGAGATATGAATTAATCAATCTAGGGACAGACATAAAACCACAAAACATCAACCTAGGTCTTGGTCTGACATCTGAAGAAAAATCAGCGTTCATTCAATTGTTGAAATAATACAAGAGTATCTTTGCCTGGAATTACGATGATCTTAAAACCTATGACACTTCAATTATCCAACATACGTTTCCTATGATCTCCAATGAAAAACCTGTTCAACAGAAATTAAGGAAGATACATCCTAATTTGGAAAGCCAGATTAAATCTGGTAAACAAATTACTAAGAGCCAAGATTATTTTTCCTGTCAGACATTCCAGATGGGTCTCAATCTCGTCCCAATCAGAAAGAAAAATGGTGATATTCATATTTGTATAGAATTTTGCAACCTCAATAAATCTTACCAAAAGGATAATTCCCACTCCCGCCCATGGAACAGATATTACAATCATTCGCAGGGTCTGAGATAATGTCCTTTTTAGACGGCTTTTCAGGGTATAATCAAATCTTAGTCCACCCGGATGATCAATTGAAAACTATGTTCAAAACAAAATGGGGCACTTATGCTTATCAAAAGATGCCATTTCATCTAATCAATGTTGGTGCCATGTTTCAAAGAGCCATGGAAATTGTATTTAAGGGATCAATAAACAGGTCAGTGGTAATCTACTTAGGTGACATAATGGTATATTCTAAAAAATGTAGTAATCATCTCAGAGACTTAAAAAAAATCTTTCAACATTGTAAAAAATATGGAATCCCACTTAACCCCAATTTTTTTTTATTTTTTTATTTTTTATTTATTTTTATTTTTTATTTTTATTTTTATTTTTGCGTTGATGAAGGAAAACTTCTTGGATTCATAGTATCCAAATCAGGAATCCATATTTACCCAGATAGGATCAAGGAAATTTCTGAGATATCTTTACCCCATAATAAAAAAACAATGCATTGTTTCCTTGGTCAAATCAATTTTGTTAAGAGAATCATCCCTGACTTCTCAAGAATTGTGTCACCTCTCCAAGCCATGATAAAGAAAAAATCTCTCTTCAAATGGGGTCATTCAAAACATGAAGCATTCAGCTTGATAAAAACAAACAATTATAAATGCCCCATCTCTAGCAACTCCAAATTTTTCCAATCCCTTCACCCTATATACATTCACCTCCGAGAAATCATATGCTACCATACTCACACAAGCGAACAAAGATAAAGTCGAAGCCCCAAATGCTTTCTTCAGTTCATATTTGCAAGGAGTTGAATTAAATTACTCTGATGTTTAGAAACAGGCTTATGATGTTTTCAAAGTAATTAAACACTTCAGAACTTTCCTTCTCAAGACTCACACAAAAATAATAGCACCATTTCTAGCAGTAAGAAATCTTCTGGTACAAAAAGATGTGGGTGAAAAGAGGGAAAATTGGGTCATAGCCCTGCAAGAATATGACGCTGAAATTAAACTAGTAAATATCGTAAAAGGTCAAGGTTTTTGCAGGATGTTGGCAGGAGCATCGAACATAATAGAATCGAAGTCTCCAGATAGTGAAGCACAAATGTATGAAGTAAGCCTAAACGACTCTGAATCAAGTTATGTTGATATCACGTTTTACCTGAAAAATGGGTATGCCCCTCCACATTTGAGTTACACAAAGAGAAGGGCCCTGGGGCTAAAAGCCAAACAATATCAAATTGTCAATGATGTATTGTTAAGAATGAATTATGATTATGTTCTCCTTAGATGCCTCGAGAAATATAAAGCAGAAAAAGTATTGCAGGAACTTCATGATGGGCCAGCAGGCGGACACTATGCAGGAGATGCAACAGCAAACAAAATCCTGTGTGTTGGCTACTACTGGCCAACTCTATTTAAAGATGCACACAGTTATGTAAGGAAATGTCAGATTTTCCAAACTGCTAATGGAAGACAGAAGAAACAGCCATTGCCATTATAGCCGGTCAACATTGATAAACCATTTGAACAATGGGGATTAGATATAATAGGTGAGATCATTCCTCATTCTTATAAACATCATAAACATATCCTTACAGCTACTAACTACTTTACCAAATGGGTAGAAGTAGTTCCACTCAAGACAACCAAATCTGAGAGTATCATTGAATTTATAGATCTATTTATCATTACCAGGTTTGGCTTGCCTTCTGCCTTAATGTTTGATAATGTATCCTACTTCTTAGGAAATGTCATGATAGAATTTTCTCTCAAAAGAGGCTTTAAACTCAAATATTCCGCTAATTATTATCCACAAGGAAATGGGTTAGCCGAATCAACGAACAAAAACCTTATTAGAATTATTAAATGGACTATTGATCAAAATCAAAAAAATTGGCATAAGTATTTAGTGTATGCTCTCTCGGCAGATCTAATAACTCAGAAAACCTCCATTGGCACTTCTCCTTTTAATTTAGTTTATGGGAAAGAAGTGGTCTTACCAACAAATCTAGTTATTCCTTCACAAGCCTTAGTTCAATTCATTGAAGAAACTCCTTCCTCATCCATGCAATTAAGGCAATTACAAATTCTTAAACTTGAAGAGGAACGAGAAAAGGCCAAAATTACCCATGCGCATCATCAACAATTAGTGAAAGCCTCTTTTGATTCAAACTCAGTGTCTAGAAAAGATTTTCAACTTGGAGACTTAGTATTAAAATGGGATAAATCCCATGAAGAGAAAGGCAAGCATACTAAATTCCAATGGATGTGGCTTGGACCATTCCAGATTGTCAAACTCATTGGCCCATCAACTTCCATGTTACAAGATTTAGCAAGGAAAATGGAATCTTTACCTGTTAATGGACAAATCCTAAAGAAATATTTTCCATAGAAGATGATCTCTTCTATTTTTCTGTAGATTATAGTTTTAGTTAATTTTTTTTTTTTTTATAATAAAATAGGTTGCGAATGTTCACTTTTGGTTTCACGAAAAGAATAGTGTCTCATTTCAATTTTGTTTTTTCGCTTGTATAAGTAGGAGTGGTTATGAAAATTAATCTTTGTTTATGAAACCTATGGTTAAGTGCTATCATTTTGAAAGTTTTTGCCTGTTCTTCTGTTTCAACTATCCGAGTTTTGGTTAGTATCAACCTTAGGAAGAAGTTTTCCTTACATCATTCACAAAAGGTATCAATAAAAAAGCAAATACTCTCTGCAGAAAAGCTATTTTTAAACTCTACAATTGTCATCCAAGAAAATTCTTAAGGAATCAACGACTTCCCCCCCACTTAAGGAATTTTCAAGATTCAAGGAGTAATCCAACTATACACTTTAAACTTAAAGAATAAGAGGTCTCATCAAGAGCCGACTTATCATGATCATAAAGATTATAACTAACTGACATTGCCATACTGAAAATCAAAACAGGGTAATGGCTCGAGATTGTTTCAATCAAAAGACAAGGGGTCTCATTAAGAGCCATCATGTTTAGTTAAGTTATAAATCAAGTGAATGGCACTGTCAATTATTGGCCACCAAACCAAGACATTGTTCTTTAAGAAATAAAAGAGAAATAAAAAAAGCAATAAGTATATATGAGGATTTATCTTTGAAATTGCATTTTTCTCAAGTGGGACACTGGGTCATTGTTGGGTAACAGGTAACCTTTTCGAGGCTATGAATGCCTGCTAGAAGCAAAGGCTCTACCTACGACAAATGAGTACACCAAAACTGATCTAAAGAGATGCTTTTGTTTTATCTTTACAAACAAGTAATGACTGATGTGATTAAAATGACTAACTCTGAGAAGAAGATAATCAAAATAAATATAGTTAGAACAAGATGTTGTTATTAATAAATAGCACTATTTACCTTATATTTCATATAATTTACTTTCATTTTCAAAACCATCTCTATTTTGGAAGTTTTAGAAAAATCAAAAAACCCTAAGAGATAATTGGTTCTTCCAAGTGAATCACCAATTGTTGTGCCTATCAACAACCCCCCATTTATTAATGTTACTAATAACATTAATAAATGGGGACCCTTCCAATAAAATCAAATCTTAGCATCTATTCATGCATTTTTTTTTTTAGAATAAAATAAGATGTCAAAGTGGAACTTGCTAAATCATGGAAATTTACCTTTTCATACTTTAGGCGCATAAAGCTTCACAAACGAAAAGTTTCTTAAATAAGTGCCACATGATAAAAAACCTAAGAATAACTTTATACTTGCAAAGTCATGAATATTAAAATAAACCTTGAAAAAACCTGCTTTAAGAAGATTATTCTCGCATCACAAAAACAATTATGGTGGGCCTCCCTTGTAAAAGTTACCCCTTAAAAAAGCGATCTGCGAAATGCGAAATCATAAAATTCTCGTAACCTTATCGCATCACAATTTCAACCATGTGGCGCTACTTGATAAAGCAAATATTGTGAAATTTGATAGCATCTCACAAATTGCATATCGCATCAACTCACATGGTAGTGGGTCTTAACAAAAAAAAGTTTTTGCGATATAGCGATCTGCGATATTGTGAAGCAAATCGCAAATTCACTTTTATTGCAACTCAAAGGGATCACGGTTCTAGGAGAGTACTTCTCGACTTTCGATGTGAAGTTATGAACATTAAATTTAAGCATAACGGTTCATTAGTGGACATTTATTAAAAGAACGATTATGATCAGTTGTGAAGGACCATTTGATGCAAGTTGATATCTTTTGACATGATTTAGAATTAAAGACCCTCTGTCACCTTATTTTCATCCTTCTATTGATTACTTCTGCATTCACTATCATTTTTATCATATTTTTCTCTCTGCTTGCAACTTTTAGGAAGAACACACAGAGCAAGACATCCGAAGAAATGGTGAAGAAAAGAAAGGCACCCACTTCTGAGAAGTCAGAAATGACCCCACTGTTCACAGACACTACCTGTAATCGAGATGCAGGGACATCCACATGGGAAACTATGTATCAACTATTAGAGGAGGAACAACCAAGAATTATGGAAAAAATAGTTACAGCGAACGGACACGGTTCTTCTGATGCATCCCTGACTGAACTCGCATGCTCATTTTTGCACCGCATTGCTGCAAGACCAAAGATACTCCCTTATGACAACATGGTTAAGTGGATTAGAGATGATGCAGACATATCGGACAGAGGATTCAAGACGGAAAGCCAAGAAGTCATCGGGTCATTTACTCCAGACAACTTGAAACTCATGTACCATCTACTAGAGCCCCAGGCCATCTACAACAAGTAGTTTTTCGAGAAGTTTGCCAAGGAAAATGAAGACTTGGCAGAATGCACAAAGAATTGGTCTCACAATGAGGAAAGATTGAAGAAAGATAAAAATGGTATGTATGCCACCGGTTCTCTTAGTTCCCCTTTTTGTTTTGCTACTGCTATGTTATTTAGACTGTTTGGTAAACCAGACAGCAACAAATCTTCATCAGAATGGTTACCTCAAGTAGATGCAACAGTCAATGCTACAATGATGAATTGGGCTCAAATCTTGTCAGATAACTTTGCCGCTGCAATTTTAGAGTATAGAAGAAAAAGAAGTATTTCTGATAGGGTTTACCCTCCATTTTTCATGAGCGCCTATCTTATGGACGCTATTTGTTTTGGTTCCAAATTCCCTATTATGGGATGGAAGTGGACTGCTCAGAATCGACTTCCCATTCAAATTTATCACAAAGTCATGTGGGAATCTACTTTTGTGCCACATTTCTTCAAAATTTGTCATGGAATTATGCTTCTGATACACAGAAATATTTACAACCGTGATGCCCCTAGGTTTTCCCAAGAAGCCGAGGTGGACATTCTCCCCATAGCCAAATGGTTCGGGAAAGACTTATTCACATATATTAGAGTGTTCGGTAGCATTGCCTTGCCTCATGTTATACCTTTATATGTCCCAGACAAACTAATGGCTAGGGAGATAACCTATCAGACATGCGGTGAGGGAGGAATGAACAAGATACTGAAAGATTCCAAGAAGGCCATTTGGCCTCAGTTTCCTGTAACATGCAGAGTTTTTGAATTGCATGACTTAGGGCATGCCTTCAAAGAAGTTGACAATGTATTATCTTTACAATTACCTAAGTTCCCGGGAAGGAAATATGATCCCTTTGGTATTGTAAAATATTTTAACACAATGGTTAAAATAAGAGTATTCACTCATGAAAAAGATCCCTTTGATGATGTTTTCCTGCAGAAAAACACCTTCAAGGAAGTGCAGCATATGGCACAAATCCTTTTTGACCAAGAAGGTCTCCAAACTTTTGATAATTACAGAAAAAAGAGGTTATCTAAGGTCCCATTGGACCAATTACTCATTGAACCAGTAAGAGATCCTACTCCTAGTGTAAGCATAAGTGAAGATTCAAAAGAGAAATCCAAAACAAGTTCTGGAAATGAATCCACAGAAAAGTCTGGCGATCAATATGAAAGAATGTTAGAGAATGAACATAGCAAGGGTGAAGAGTCAATAAAAGGAACAACCCAGTCCATAGCAAATTTTGATCAGCAGACTTCGTTTGTAAAACAAGCTGAAGCCTCAACTCCCCTTACAAAGCAAGCAAAGCCGCTGGTAATTGATTTAGAAGAGGAATGGGAAAGTTTTAATAAGATACTCAACACAGAGGAACAAAATGCAGAGCCACCAACAAACCCATAGGAGATGACTGCAAAAATGGTAATAGAAGGAGTTGTTAGCACTCAGGAAACAGAGCATATTCCCATTTCTCCCACATCTGAGATTGTATTGAGAATATATAAAATTCGTCCTCTAGATGTATTCTACAACCCTCAACATAAAGCTGTCGTTAGAAGACAAAGAAAGAAAATAAAGTTGGATTTTGTGCTCACTCTCGAGGATGAACCTCTAGATGTTCTCTGGAAAGACCCATCTACAGGTCCATCGGCTAATCTCACTAGGCTCTCACAGGTCGCAAGTGTGTATGCTTCAGCAACCATTGACAAGGTAGCATAGGTACAACTATTGCTCAAAGAAAAGGAAGATAAAATTTTGTTATTGGAGCAACAGTTACAACAGGTAAATATAAACCAACAAGCAGAAATGCAGTTGGCAAAACTTCAACAAGATTTTTAGTAAATGCAGTTGGCACATCAGAGCAATTTAGCTAATAAAGAAGCACAGTTACATGACATAACATAACTACATAAAAATGATCCCAAAATTGAACAGTTTTTCACAGAGGCACTTGGCCTCAATTCCCAGCTTTTACAACAGAAAGAACTATTATGCCAGAAGATTTCACAGTGGAATTCTCACTGTGAAATAAGTAATAATATAAAAAATCAAGTTGTGGAATTATGACTTGAATATGATTCAATTTTTAAGAAAGTGTCAGACTTCTTAAACTGGAAAAAATCCAAAGATGGGAAAAAAGTAGACATGCCCAAAATCGATGAATTGCACAAAGAAATCTTATTTGCAAAATGGGATTCTTAGCTAAGAGAGGCAGAACAAACAATGGAGGATGAAACAACAACAGTGAATAGTGTCATCGAATGCGTGAATGAAAATCTACACAAGGCTAATTTGGTAGTAGAAACCACCCCTGGCTTTCTTCCAAAAGCACAATAGCTTCAAGAAGTATGGAAACAAGCAGTGGAGGAAAGGGAAAAGGCAATTAAACAGGTTGAACTGGGAAGCATACTAGCAGTACCTAGTGAAACCGCACAGCCAATGGATGACCCTGAAGTGCCTGATTACTTCCACTGTGAAAATGATGCCAGCACTCACCAATGTCATATTTGCAGGACAACTGAAAGCTGAAGTCGGCCAACTGACACTTCTTAAACCTATGCTGAATATTTGTGATCTCAAGGACCAGATGCAGGACTAGTCATAGACATATTTTATTTTTGTTTTTGTTTATTTTCGCTTAAAATGAAGCAGGTCATTTAAACCTCCTTATCTATTTTTGTAATATCTATTTTTAAGTTTCATAGATTAGTATTTAAACCCCTCTCATGCATTTAGAGAAGGGTCCAAAAATTTTATCAAAAAAAATCTTTAGAACGTGCATTTAGCCCCCCACTGAGGAGGTTTTGGTAAAATTAATGGAACGAGATTTATTTTCTACTTGAGTTTAGCATCTTCTACTGAAACTGCACTTCTGTACTCTTAGTTGATGTTAAGTGATTTGAAGGTAGATCAATATTGTTGGAGCACATGAGTAGGACATATTACAAATGGTACTTCTATCTCTTAATTCTTTTTACTTGTGTATCAAGCAATAAATCATTTTTCAGTTATTTATGTATGAAATTTTAAATTCTTAGTTATCATTATTACACTTTTGTATGATGATGATTTATTCTTTATGCTGAATATGTGAATGACTCTTTATGTGATATACTTCTCATATCGTTTCGGCTAACTCTTTATATGAAATGATCATTATTAAATGGATTCTCTTCTTATCGTGATTGAATGATCTTTATTATCAATAACTTTTAGAAATCATTTTAGATCGCATAAATAAACGTTACTCCCGGGATAGTTTTAAAGTTAGATGTTTTCTTTGATTATGATAGATTGCATATAATAGTTAGAAGATAGATTAAGTTTAGAATAAGTATTCACCCCATAAAACCTAGAAAAGAAAAACATCATCCCGTTAGCACAAACATCATAAATAGATTGGGAATTTGGTCCCATCATCCCCAGTCGGAGCCACTATTCCAAATGGAAAAGGAGTTGTCTTAAGGTTTGGACAGGGTGGTTATCCCTCTTGTTGGAGTCCCGATTTTTTGAGCCTTCAATAGATTGGTAAAACCCAAACTACCCTACTTACCCTATGAATTGATTGCCTCCCAGTAGAGTCTAGGTTGGATTTTGGAGACTCTTAGCAATGCCCTGATGTTGTTTCTTTTTACCTAAGTATCCATTACCATCCTTGAGTTGTGATTGGAGGCTTGCTTTGTGGCTAAGGAAGGAAAAGTTAGGTGGGAGACATCTACATGGTCAAGATATGCAAAAGGGATGTATCGTCTCCTACATTTCATTTACAAAAAGCTTTGTTTTCGTAGACTTGTGTCTGGTATTTGAAGCATATGTATTTCAAAGCCTTCTTTACTCATCGATTAGAGATATTAGTTTATGATATGTGTATCTTGTAGTTCTTGTGCTTGTTATAATTGTTTTTCATATTCCATTTATATTGTTTGGATCTAGAGCTAAAGTTCACAAGCATGGAGAAGAGGAGAACTTGCTTTGGACCTAAGGTAAGTCCTTCCTTCGTATTTTGATCTCTCTAAGGAAGGCACAAGTGTTTCATTTCTTTCATTTCTGGGTCAAACCACTAGATCTAGGGGATTCACTCCTATTTGCAAAAGAGAATTTTCCATCAAACACAAATCTAGAGAATTAACCATTTGATATTATCACTCCCCCCTCTTCAATCTGAACCAAAACCCTAATCATTATTTGCCAATATTATTTATAAAAACTACAGGAAGCATGTAATGTTCTAAATTTAAATTGAATTTATAATATATTATTTTAAGTCGCTAGTGGGACTATTTAAAATAGACACATCATCATTGTTTTTTATATTATATGTGATAAAATTAGTAGAAGTATCCTCATAAATGTAATTTTATTAATCAGAAAATCAAACTTATATATGGAGTGAGAGGCATAGCCTATATATAAGCTCTCTAGCCTTATCTCAACATGCCATGTGTCCTTGATTGACAACTTAGGTTTATCACTATGTGAAGGTTGTGACAAGGTCTACTTATCACCTAGGAAATACAACACTTCTAGAATTCACTTTATTATATTAGAACTAATACATTCTAAAATAAATTTATTTATCTAGAAAACTAATTAACTAATTATTTAAATAAATTTTAGGATTAGGTGATTACATTCCCCCCATTAATCCATAAGTTTATTTTTATGGCTTCCAATCTCTTCTCTAAACTTGGTGAATTGTCTTTTCTTAATGGCTTAGTGAAAATATTTGAAATTTGATCTTCAAATGGAAAATGTTTTGACTTAACGATGTTGTTGTTGATGAGAGTCCTTATGAAGTGATACTTTTTGTATACATGCTTGGTTTTATTATGAAAATCTACATTCTTTTCCATTTTAATCACTAATTAAATATCAATGAATAATGTGGTCGATAATGGTTGAATAACACCAAGATCCTACAAGACTTGTTATAGACAAATAATTTGACATGTTGCTTCCCAATTTGAGATGTATTTTGACTTTGTTGAAGAATTTTCCATTGTTTCCTACTTTTACAACTCTAAGATACTCCTACTGAACCCATGTTCGTTAAATAACTTGATGTTGATGTTATGTCATCAACATCACCGAAAAAATACATATATGAATATGTAACAAGTGTAAAACTACTATGCTTCTTATAGAAAAGCCAAAAATATTTTTTCTCTATATGTATATAAGGACCCTTTTGCAATATTCCAGTGACTTTTTCTAGATTCTTGCATAAATATAGAAATTATAGTTACTTAATATGACAAATTTGGATGAGTGGTAGTCAAGTAAATGAGACTTCCAATTAAATGTCGTTAGGTAGTACTATTTACCAACTCCCACCCCCCCCCTTTCGAATTTTGAAAGTTTGAGATTTTGTTCCATATGAGTAAGAGAGGGTTTGCAATATGCCATGCCAAACTTCAACCATTATGTAGCATACATTGTTTGACTAAGGAAGGTTTGGAGATCTTTCTGTGGAACTTCTTCTCCAATATAGCACCAAATTGGCCCCAAATATGTCATTGGAACCCCTTATGAAGTTCCTATTTCACCTACTCGATGTGATTTTGATGATTTCCTATAACGATTAAGTCATAAAAAAAAAAAAAAAAAAAAAAAAAAAAAAAAAAAAAAAAAAAAAAAAAAAAAAAAAAGATGACCAATTTTCGACCTTTCTTTTTGAAATCTAGAGTATCCTTAGACTCATTTCATTGAAAACCAATGTGGCTGAGGTATTCATCCATTTTGGGATACCATAACCTAGTTTCCTATTTTAAGCTATATAAATAATTGATAAGTTTATAAACTTTATTCTCCTTTCCTTGAACTTCAAATCCTTGGGGTTGAGTCACGTATACTTATTCTTCATAGGAAATCCCTTCTTGTTGATAAAATCCTTTATCCACAATTATTTCTTTATAATTATCTACTTCACCATTTGCTTTATCTTAATGTGGTAAACCCATTTGTAACCAACGGGTTTAACATTTGATGGGAAATCTACATGTTTCCATATGCCATTTTCAATTATTGTTGGAAATGAAACTATTGTCGGTCTTCATAATGTACTTCAAATGTACTATTGATGTATTTATTATATTCATTAGTATTATTTTATTTATAGGCAAACCACGTTCTTCATGCTTATATGGTTTACTGAGTCACAAGAAAAATTATTATGAGTCAAAGAAATACAATTGAGTCAAAGTCTCATTTTGAATTCATGTAAGAAAAAGAAAAATATTTTTTTTCTTCATTCAAAGAGTCAAACTTTCATGAAAAAACAATGTCGAACCTCCTTGGACGTCGACCTAAAGAGGTAGCTATTTGACCTCCTAGACATGTATAAATACAAGGCAATTCGACCTCATTCACTCACTCATCTATCACATCAATTTTTGTACAAGAAGAAGAAATAAAAAGGAGAAAGAGAGTAGCGTCAAAGGAGAGAGAAAGGAAACTTGAAGTTCACTACAAGAGAGAAATTTTTCCTTCACTGCAGGTCCAATATTTTTAGAGATTGGACCACATTCTAGAGAGGTTTGACCAACTTTGACTTTTGTTAAATTTGGATTGTTGAGGAGACTTGGAGGGTTGAATTGGGGTCTTTGTGATAATATTGGTCTTGGTCTTGTGTATTGGATATATCACTTTGATTTGATTCTAATAAGAGGATTTCTTTGGTTTTTCCCACTTATGGGGTTTTGTCTTGGCTTGGAGCCTAATTCTTGTGTTCTTTGTCTCTTTTTGATCTTCATGTTTTGACAATTTCTTGATGAAGAGAATATCAATTTAATAATAAGACAACAAAAATTCACAAATAATTATCAAGTAAGAGAAATCAATCATTATCTACAAGTATCTTGGTTTCTCAACATGGTATTAGAGCTAAGGTGAAGAGAAGGTAACTTGAAGTTCACATTTTGTTGCCACATTTGAAGACACTTCAACAATAGTAATCTTGTTAACTTTAACACTAGATTCTTGTTTCCTTTAGATAATTGTGTTGACAAAATTTTCATCATTTGCATATTGTATTCACCCCATAACATTATAACATCATTAAAAATTATGTAGAAATAAAAATAACACCAACAATGTAGTGGAACATAAAGGAACAACATAAGAAAATCATACACAATAGAGACACCATTATTTAGGTCAAAGACCAAGGAAAACCCCCACAATGGGGAAAACCCAACCAAAATATTCTTCTATTACATATTCCTCAAATTTTTAGTTGAGATACCATAACATTGTCGCAAGAAACAATATCATCAACAAGCATTATCACATATGTTGGGCTATATCAAGTCACTTCCATTACAAAGTGTAAGGTCATCGTCCAATTGTTACTAATTAGCGAAACTCTAATTAATTAGGTCTATTAGTGTTTGTTTCCTTGATTTAATATATCATAGTATGTCATAGAGGCACTGTCTCATTAGTCACACATCACTGCCATATACTATATATTGTAGTCAACAAGAATATATTATCACATGCATCAATGCAATGAGGTCTCTACCATATCAATTTTCATATGATTAAGGTCACTGTTATGTATATCGTGTATACCAAAGGTAACTAGCAAATCAAATATTAACAAGGTTACTGCCATATAAGGTTTTTGTAGTCTCTTGACATATCAAGATCAAGGTTGCTACCAAACATATATTATTGTATCAAAGACAAGGTTACATCAATTCACACTCATTGAAATATTCATAAGCATGTTACATCCAACTTGTATAAAACTATCATACACAAAGGGTATCTCTGTCTAGAGTTACACATATGAGTCCGTATAACAAAGGGTAAGAGTGAATAATATATATTCGAGTCACTTATGTCACATAGAGAGATAATACAAACCTCAACAATCAATAAAGAGTATATGTGATTCAATATAAGCTTCAAGCCACAAAGAATAGATGTGATGAATGATAAGGATTAAATTAAGGCATAAATGAATACAAGAGACATAGAGAAATTTAAATCCATTACAAATAAGTAAGGCACTGAGTAGAGAAATATGTGAGTTGTAGGAGAAGAATGCCAGATATTGTGCAAGATATATAGTTGAGAGATGCCACCATAGAGACATATGTGTTGTCATACAAAGATCATGAGAGATGTACTACTAAAGTGTGATCCATAATTAATAAATAAAATAATAGTGAATAGAATGCAAGCCTTAAATCATAAGTGCAATCCATAAAATATAAGTGTGTGCCACTATGAGTAAGTTGCAAGCCTCATAACAAAATGCATGCTTCAAATCAGAATGAGATCTACAAATAATGCGAGCCTCTTAGAAACAAAGTATGGACCATATGGATCACTTTAAAATGATGACATAGAATCATTTTATTTTATTGTGAGCCTCAAAGCAATCAAACCATAGAAAATATACAAAATGAACCATCAACAAATCATAAGCGAGACACATATGCGAGCTTCAGAAGTATATCCAAACTACCACAAAGGTCCAAATTGATTGATTAAATGGAGGGATGATCTTTATTTATATTTGTTCCAATGTGTGAAAAGTTTCATCCTTTTGAGAAAGATGACATTACCATATGAGAGGCCAACTTTAATTCTTTTGAGGAAATCATGAAAAATCAAAGTAATATTAAATATGTTTTCCAAAATTTAGCCCAAATAACATTGTTACAATAATAATCTTTGTTTATATAATTTGGATTTCCTTTTGGGGTGAGATGGGCTATCCTTGGGGTCTTATGGTTTCCCTTTGGGGAAATTCATCATGAAGCTACCCAAATATCAACACTCCCTCTCATCTAGGGAGGAATTTCCATCTGCATCATAAGTCTCATATTGGATTTACATGCTTGCTGCATCATAATTCATTTTGTCTCAGAGAATAATAACAATCCACAACCAATAGTAGGGGAGATCGATTAGATCTTCCAAACCCTACTACTTTCTAGGTTAAGCTCCATGACCTTCATCTCAGTTGCATCCATCTCATCACATCTCGATTCAGCTTCTTTCCTTTGATCAACAACTAAAAAATGATGTATTCATCTAAAAAATAAGAATCATCATAGGGGAGCTTCATCTTCCACCCTATATCCACATACCACAGGGGAGACTAATCTTCCACCTTATATATCCGATCAAAAATAGGCAAGGTACAACTTACCAGGTAAGGATCACAATCATCCCATTGTCTGATGAGATTAGGTGAGATACCACTTTCCATTTGAGGTAAGGGTCAGATACATCCTATTGTCAAATGGTAATGAGTGAGATACAACTTACCATAATAGGTAAGGATCACATCCAACACAATTTTCACAGATATTCCCACCTTGATCCTCAAGAATCAAGTGGTAGAACACTTGAATTCCATCACTTGAGCAAGATACAAATTACCGTAAGAGATAAGGATCAAAACCATTTCAAGTATCCTCACACATTGGACAAATGGGTGGCAATCCCAATAAGCTCAACTTGTGGGTAGGATGTACACTAGGGTATAATTTGTCAAGTCCAAACATGATAGGGGGAGATACCTAACTTGCAGTAAATGACAAAGATCACACACACCTGATAATGACAATACACTACTGCAAAGGGTAAGGAGCACAACCATCTTATTATCTAGAGATCCCTTAACCCTAAGAGCCATATGTGCTCCATTCCCTCCCTGGGAGCTCAAATAGGGGGGAAGAACATAACTCCTTGTTCTTGATCAACCATGACTCCTTCCTCTCATCAGTGCCTTCATTAGTCTTACAACTTTTAGTCCTCGCCATATTACATGACACTTAGAGAATATTGGGTCAACCATAAGCTTACATGTTGCAACAAAACGATCCAATTTTCTACATGCTCATCAAGCAAAATATGATGGAGTCGCATTACCCCTTTCTGCACCATATCTCAAATATAGTGATATATGATGTCAATGTGCTTGAACCTGTCATGGAACACAATATTATTTGCATGTCAGATCCCATAATATGTCATAGTATATCATAGTCATGCCTAGTATATGTTCTCAAAACTCTCCAAAGATATTTCTTATCTATATTGTCTCAAAGACAACCATGCTAGCAATAATGCACAGTGCCTATCAAATAAAAAACAATCTATGCTAGGAAATCATCTAGGAGACTAGGGAAGACCCAAGGCTGCACTCAAATGTGTTCTTATAGTTAACAAAATTCCCATAATTAGTGTATAAAGTATCGGCCATTTTCTTAGTTAATGAATGATTATATTGTCTAGGTATCCCAATACCATCTTTGCAACGTTCCAATATACATATCCAGGCTCTATATGGCTCAAAGAGCATACTGAAAATCAAGAATCCATCGAAACTATATTTTAAGAGGAGGCTTTCTTAACTTCTTAGTGTAAATAATCATGCCAACCCTTTTACATCATACTTCACTTGACACAAAATTTATAGTCATATCTTTGTTACACTTCTAATCAAGAAGTTGATCATCTTGATTTCAAGAGTCAACTCTCTCTGGCATTAAATGCTGAGATGATCTTGATCCTATCATAAATAAATTGTCAACATATAAAATCAAATATAAAATGCATGCCTTCAATTATGAAGAGAGGTCAAGGTCCACATCAAATTATTATTATTCCAAGCATACTAAGCCCATGGGACTTGCTAGAGTCCATATGGAGCTTTCTTCAATTTACAATCATGAGTATACTATTCATGCCCATTTATGCTCTGAAATGACTAAAAATATTCTCCTTCCTCCATATATTAAGATTACTTAACGTATATTTGATAATAATGCATTTGGAAACAAGAGTTAGTATAACCTTGTTTCTTTGAGAGCATACTTCTTATCATAGTTTAAACCACATCAAGAAACAATCAAACATTGATACATCTTAGTCATCGAGAATGGTCCTTGCATGAAGGACATATCACTCTAAACATCATATTAGAGTTTTCACTCAATATAGTTCCTCTGAATAGGAAGCTTCTTTCATCATAATTATCAACCAAGGAGACTACAACCCTTCCTTCGAGGCCTTGAGTTATTGTCTATTTTCAAGTGCTACTCTAATCATGAGATGGATTTCCATCCATCTAAATCTCGATATTGAGGACCAAAAATTTACGTCCATATGTTGTACCTGATGATCCCATGACATGAGAAAGAGTATTAATATATAAAAAAATAAACAAAATGAAAGTGTACCTAGCGGTGAGGCAAGGCTATCTTTATTTTCTATATGTAAGAGTGGCTCCTTCATTTTCCTACACTAGCTCCCTCTTGGAGATAACCCTTCATACATTATTATTCATCTTGATGATCCTCAAGGTGGATCATATCCTCATCTAAGAAGATAGTGAAAAACCTAAAATATTCATGCAGGAAGAATCACAAATAATTGAAAAGAGTAAATTAAAAATAATAGTGACACAAAGATAACATAAGTCTTAAAAGTAATTCTCATTTTATGTAAATTGTAGGATGCTCTCAACTCCCTCTTGATCATATGTTCCTCTTATCTAGGAGGCACCACTTTCCATTGAAAATATACCAATGTGGTCTCTAGAAGAAATGCATCCTTTTGAGAATCACTTGTATTCCCTATCTGATCCTTTCAAACCCAATAATAAGATAATTACTGCAACACATAATCTCCTATTAGGTAGGAAACAAGTCAAACTAGGGTTTCCTCCGAATCTGTCAAAGGTACTTAAAGAATTCAATGGACTCTCACTTATCTAAAAAGTTCTACTAAGGTTTCAATGCCATAGAAACTAGGCCATATCCAAGGCCACTTCAAGGGTTTTTTCCAAACCCTAACCTTTTATTATAAGATAAATGCTTCCCAAGGGTTTCCTTCAAACCCTAAGATTCTTTTAGGTCTCTTAAATATTCATTTCTTTCACTCTACTTGATCCATTGGTGTATTCACAAGGGGTGATCTCAATGACTTCTCTTCAACCCAGCTTTGACACCATGTTAATTTTAGGGCTATATTGTTCTTTGCTTTAGATAATTGTGTTTACAAACTTTTCATCATTTACATATTGAATTCACCCCTTAACATTATAACACCATTAAAAATTATTTAGAAAGAAAAATAACATCAATGGTGCATTGCAACATAAAGGAACAACATAAGAAAAGTATACACCATAGAGACATTGAGATTTACCACAGAGACCTGGGAAGATCCCCATAAGGGGGAAAACCCAACCAAATAATTCTTCTATTAGATATTCATCAAATGTTCGATTGAGATACAAAGTACATTCATAGTGATATACATCATTACATTAGGCCTCCTGGGGCCAACCCAAGTCAGTTCATAACTTTGATTGCAAACTGACTTCTGAAAACCAAATGAGTCTAAGAAAGTTTCTTCCATATCATTGCTGCGAGAAACAATATCATCATCACACATTATCACATATTTTGGGCTATATCAATGCATTGTGATACATACTAGGTCATAATGGAGTAAGTTCATTAATATATATAAATAATAGTTCACTCTAATATCACTGCCATGTAAATTTACTGTCATCATGAATCCATAACAAGCCACTTCTATTAAGAAGAGTAATGTCACTACCAAAGTATCACTAATTAGAAAAACCCTAACTGATTAGGTTTATTCAGTTTTGTTTCCTTTATTGAATATATCATAGTCTGTCATAGAGCCACTATCTCATTAGTCACACATCACTTCCATATACTATATATTGTAGTCAACACAAATATGTTATCACAACATCAATACAACAAGGTCAATACCATATCAAATATTATAGGGTTAAGTTCACTGTTATGTATATACTGTATATGAAAGCGAACTGTCAAATCAAATATTAACAAGGTTACTTCCATATACGTTTGTTGTAGTGTCTTGACATATCAAGGTCAAGGTTGTTTCCAAACATATATTTTTGTATCAAAGATAAGGTTACTTCCACTCACAGTCAATGACATATTCATAAGCATGTTATGTCAAACCTGTATACAACGATCATACTCAAAGGGTGTCTCTTTCAAGAGTTACTTATGTGATTCCATATAACAAAGGGTAAGATCGAGCAATACATATTCAATTTCATATGTTCCATAGAGAGATAATACTAACCTCGTAAATAAAAAGATAGATGCAATGAATCACAAGGATCAAAGTGAACAGAAAATGAATACAAGAGCGAGAGAGAAATTTTGATCCATTGTAAATATGTAAGTCACTTAGTAGAGCAATATGTGAGCTATAGGCAAATAATGCGGGCTATTGTGCAAGATATATAGTCGATCGATGCCACCATAGAGACATACGTGTTTCCATATATAGATAATGTAAGATGTGATACTGATGTATGATCCATAATTAATAAAGAAAATCACTTTGAATAGAATGAGTGTCTTAAAACATAATTGTGATCCATAAAATATAAGTGTGTTCCACTACAAGTAAGTTGCATGTCTCGGAACAAAATGTGTGCCTTATATCATAATGAGATCTACAAATAATGAAAGCCTCTCGGAAACACAATATGGTCATACAAATCACTGTAAAGTGATGAAATAGAGTGACTGTATTTTGTTGTGAACCTCAGAGCAATTGAACCACTGAAAATATACAAAACAAACTATCCATAATCCACAATCAATACACAAATGCGAGCTTCAAAAGTATATCAGAACTTCCACAAAAGTATGAATTTACTGTTTAAATGAAAGGATGATTGGTATTAATAGTCGTTCCAATGTGCAAAAAGTAGCATCCTTTGGGGTAGGATGACTTAACCATATGACTTTCTGACCTGAATTATTTTGGAGGGAATCATAAAAATTCGAATTAATATTAAATATGTTTTTCAAGTTTTTTCCCAAATAATTTTTCACAATAATAATATTTCTTTATATAATTTGGATTTTCTTTTGGGGTGAGATGGGTTATCCTTGGGGCCTTAGGGTTTTCCTTTAGGGAAATTCATCGTGAAGCTGCCATAATTTCAACACATCTCACTCTTAAGGCTCACTTACATCAACTACTTTGGAGGAAACCATTTAAAACAACTATACTTGAACATATTCATGCAGGAAAAAGAAGAAGACACAAGGGTCATCATCATTGTAGTAGTGATCACTCACCTTTGAAGAAGAACATTGTATCAACTATCTCTCTCTCTTGAATATATGATTAAAGGCTCTTAAAAAATGTTAACAATCTCTTGTTAATTCATCACACATCATTGAAGAAGTCATCATAGTAGCTTGAAGACATCACTATAGCAAACCACACTGAAGAACATCTTTGAAGACTCTTGGAAGCATCATCAACATGCTTGGAAGGAATCTTATAACGATCTCTTCTCCTTTGATAAGTAAGTACTTTACTATACTCTATGTCTCAACCTCCATGTCAAATAGAATCTATTTATAAGAAAAGCAACAAACTTGATGGAGCCTCTAATTTCAAAGTCTGGAAAAAGAGAATTGATTTGGTTCTCATAGAAAATGAAGTCATGGATTTTGTTCTAGGAAAAGTTCCATAACCAAACAAGGACAAGGCTCAAGAAGTGGCCAAGTAAAATAAGGGATAATTTTGGGCGTAAAGAATCATCTTTGATTCTATTAAGCATCACCTCATCTCTTTTGTTTCAATTATGTCCACATCTAAAGAAGTCTATGACAAATTGGTCAAACTATATTCCGTCAATATTATAGGTCAGAAAAAACTATTTAAGGAATCAAATTTATAGAACAACGATATCAAAAGATTAAGATGTGGTCTCGTAGCTTATGAAAATCTCAAAATTGAAGAATCAACTTCAAGAGATTGGAGAAATCATATTCGATTATGAATTATGCCCTACCTCCATATTGGAGTGACTTTGTAAGTAGCATTTATGAAAGAAATGAAATTCCAACATTTGAAGAAATTTGGCCACAATGTGTTCTAGAAAAAGAAATGTTAAAATCCAAGGACGACACGAAACCAAATAATGAAAATGCTCAAACTTTTTCTGCAAGATGAAGGAATAAGTTTGGAATATTTTGAAGTTTGTAACCTTGTATATATAATAACAACAACAAAAATCAACTACGTGGAAATCGAGACATGTTTAAAGTGCAATTATTTGGTTGCAATGAATTTGGACATCATAAAAGAGATTATCCCAAAGATCCTAAGAACAAGAAGAAAAACAAGAGTAAATAAAAAAGTGAATCTCACATTGCAGAATATGAAGAAGCCAAGAAGAAACCAAAGATTGAAGACAACAATGACCTCTACTATTGATGAAATTGAAAATACCAGGTCTGCAAGTAGTTTGTTTTCATTTTTAAGGAAGTTAGAGTAGAAGCTACAATTACATTTGCATAGAAGGTTCTTGGGATTCACAAATTATAGTGTGAAGGAAATTAAATTTTGAAAAATCATATAACTTTGGAATAAATAGAGTCTACACGGTGTTGTAGAAGGGACACTCAGTTGCATATTTTCACAAAGAATTGAAATCATGAAGAAATTATTCTACAATCACCTAAGCAATTGGTTTCATCGTGAATATTTAGAAGCAAACATCTAGTAGGACAAAAGTACAAGATTCACAATAGAAATAGAAAAATAGTAGAGTCAAGGTCATTATGCAGCAATATAGATTCTCTCTAGCATGATATTTTATTTTAGGCACCAAGTCTAGTGATACTACCAAAGTTTAGCATTTTAATATTCAAAGGAACATAGAAGAAGTATATTTATTGAAGAATAATCTAGAAGAAACATAAATGAGGTTACTCTTATCTTAAAGGAGGAATGTCATCATCCTATATTTCACGCACATCACCTTCAAAGAATTCTCAAGTAAGTTTTGGTCAAAGAAGTCAATTAATTGGCAACTTGGAAGGAAGAAGTAAACTTAACATGGAGGAAGTTTTTGCATTCGGCTATCTCAAAATATGACTCATATCTTCAGAGGGAGTTTAAGGAAGAACATGATTCATTTAGATTGGAAATATACTTGGGAATCAATTATATAGGAAAATAATGATGTGTATTGTTCAAATAATTGAAAAGGAACTATAATTGATCATGACATTTTGTTTATCACTTGATGGTATGTTGGATTCCATATTGATCAAGAAGAAGTTCACCCATCTCATCCGAAAATAGGGAGCTATAATTGGTTATACATTTATTGGTTTGATAGGCACTGTTGTTGATAGAGATAATACTAGTGATAATTAGAAGTTGATATGATTCCATGGAAGAAAACAAAGTTAAAATCTATTGCAATACAAAGGTAGAATATGTGAAGGGTTAAGAAGTTTTGATCCATAAGAAGTTTTATGAACTATTCGACGACACATGGATTCAATATGAATATTATCAGGAAGGTCAAAATTATTTATAATTTGAGAGTATGATGAAGATAGGACTTGAGAAGCTACAAAAAGATCTCCATAGAATAACTGGGAGTCGATGCATTAATGAGTATTTATGAGACAAGCTTAGGCTTGTGGTTATTTCTCCCTATTTGAGAGGGAGCAAAAATCTCCTCCCTTGTTGATAGGGAGTGAGGGTGGACATCATATTCACAATGTGTCATGCACTATGGCTAGGACTAACAATTGTACGACTAGTGAAGGCACTGGTAGGGAGAATGGTGGGTTGGATAAGCATCTGGGATTGATATTCTTTGAGGATTTGAATCCAAGATAAGCATAGTCCCTAGGACCAATATTCTTTGAGGATGTGTATCAAAGATAAGAATAGTCCTATGAATACATACATAATGAACATCTGGATGGGGTATGTTCCGAGAGAGCTAGGATTTTCCAAAATTTATGCCTCCTAACATTGTGCTATGATCTAGTGGAGAGATAGAGCTTGTTAGTTAAGGCCTCACTATTTTTGACAATGCTCATTATCTGCTTCTTATTAATCTAAACAGTTCTTATGAGAATATTTCAAATAGAGAGTATCCTTTTGTGTCATTATGAATACCTCCCTATTTAGGAGGGAGTATTGGAAATGTAACTTGTGTTAGTATCCATAATGTAATTCAAATATATTATTGGTGCATTAATTATATTCATTATTATTATTTTATTCCTAGTCAAAGCATGTTCTTCATGCTTATAAGTTTTATTGAGTCAAAATAAAATTAATGTGTGTCAAAGAAATATAATTGAGTCGAAGTCCCATTTGGACTTCTTGTAAGAAAAAAGAAAATTATTTTCATCTTGAGTCAAAGAGTCGAATTGTCATCCACAGACCAAGTCAGCACTCCTTGGACAAGTCAACCTAAAGAATTAGCTATTAAACCTCTTGGAAATTCATTAATATAAGGCATTTCAACCTCATTCACTCACTCATCCATCACATTGATTTTTGTGCAAGAAGAAGAAGAAAATCAATGAAAGTCAAAGGAGAAAGAGATTGGAGTCAAAGGAGAGCAAAATATTATTTTTTTCTACCATGATTTTATCCACACATGTGCTATTTTCTATGGTTTTTGAGGCTGTTACAACATCAAAATTTGGCCTTCACTATAGGTCTGATATTTTTAGAGCTTTGACCATATTTTAGAGAGGTTTGACTGACGTTGAATTTTGTTGAATTTGACTTGTTGAGGAGACTTTGAGGAGGGTTGACTCAGGGTCTTTGTGACATTATTATTCTTGGTATTGGGCCTTGGATATCTCACTTTGATATCATTCTATAAGAAAAGGATTTCTTTGGGTTTTCCCCCATGTGGGTTTTTACCTGGCTTAGATCCTAATTCTTGTGTTCTTTGTATCTTTGTGATCTTCATGTTTTGATAATTTCTTGATGAAGAGAATATAAATTTAATAAAAATCCAAAAAAAATTAACAAGTAACTACCAAGTAAGAGAATTCAATCATTATCTACTAGTATTTTGGTTTCTCAACAATTAACGATTCATATTCATACACCATATTTTGCTTCCATTCCTTATGCTTCATGAGTGACTAAGGGAAAATTCAATTGGGTGGAACTACTTGTTCTTGTCTTGTTTTTTTCATCTCCATGAACATCTTTTAATAATTGTCTGAGCCATTTTGTTATGCTATGTTGTCCCTATTGAGAATTTACTACAGTAGTTCATTCCTATGGAGAAGAATATTCATCTAAAAAAGAGTGGTTTATCTCATGTGTATTCATTCTGAGGGATAAGTATTTCTCTATACAATTTGATTTTATTTAAGAATTTGATTTGTCTACTTTCTTTTCTAGGTGACTAAGGTGATTATAAGGCTCTTGCATTGATTGAATTTATTTTTCATCAAAGAAGACACCCCGTTTAGTAATAAAATTCTCATTAGATAACAACATGTATACTTTGTTTTCATCTGAATAGCCAAGAAGTATGCATTTCATGATGTGATTTTCTAGCTTAGTCCTTTTCTAACCTTAGGAACTAAGGCATAACAACTAGAGCCAAAAACTTGAAGATGATTAACTAAAGGCCTAGTTCCATACTAATCTTCATATATGGTGATTGCATCTAATGTTGATATGGGGGATTGATTCCTTAGATAAATTGTTGCATGAACGTCTTCTACCCAATAATTTATAATTAACCCCTTTAAGTGTGTTAGGACCTTATACTACTAGTGTAACCCCTTATTGTTATTAGTAAAACCCCCTTATTATATCGCTGTGCCCATGTAGTCCCCATATTGTTATTATTGTACCTCGTAGAAGCCCACTATTGTTATTATTGTGCCCTTACATTATTATTGTTATGTTGGCTCTGATTATATTATGACCCCTTAGACTCCTATATATAGAAAGGAGGTCTTGTCATTTGTATCATCTAAGAATTGTTCATTTGTGTAATGTAAAGGAGGTTTCCTCCTCCAAGAGGCTTATTTCTAAGGTGTTGATCTATCTTTTCTATCTTTTTGTGAGTTCGTTTCATAACATTTGGTATCAGAGCTTTGGATTCTAGTGTTTCGTTGATCCAAACAAGTCATCGTGGAATTTTCACTATAACTTTTTTTCTGCAAAGTTTCAAAAGCTACAAAAAAACCCATTTCAGCTGAAATCTTTCTAAAATTCAAGTCCAAATTTAAAAGCTTTTCTTTCTATATTTGTGGAGATATGATCTGAGGAATTTAGGGTTTTTATAGACTCCCGAATTACATTCCAAACAGGTGACCTAGGGAAAATCGTCATAACTTTTGTTTTGAGCATCAGAATGAAATTTCGTAAGAAGTTTCAGAAAGAGGATGGCCCTTAGCTTTCTGTGTATCAGTTTCAGGTACTAAGTTTGAAAAAGTGAGACGTGGCATGTCGTACACATTCTCTCTACTGAACTAGTCTATAATCAGCTCACCGTGGGAAATTTGGCATAACTCTTTCTTGGATAATCAAATCCTGATCAAACTTGTGGGGTTAGAAATAAAACTGAGAGAGCTACCGTAGGAATAAATTTTAGAACTTGGAGATCTGAAATTACAGAGTTATAGTCGTTTCAAGATCGAGCTCCTAAAATCAAGAAAAATTGAGATGAGGAAGTTTGATGGCAAGGATCCGGTAAATTGGATACTAAAGATGGAGAAATATTTTGATATACATGGTGTACCATTATTAAAAAAGGTAAGTATTACATCTAATTATTTAGAACTGAATCAATATTTATGGTATAAATGGCTTTGTTCTCGTAAACCACTTGTCACGTGGTCAATTTTCACAGGGGAATTGGTAGCACATTATGAGGATACAAAGGGAAACACTTCCCTTAGCCAATGAATAAATCTCAAACAAAAGGGTTCAATGGCAGAGCACATTGAGGACTTCCAAAAATTGAATATAAGGGTAAATGATATTTTAGAGAAGAAAATGGTTTATGTCTCCATAGGGACTTTAAAGGATAACATTCAACACGAGGTTCGTCTTTGGGAACCTGATTCATTGGAGAAGGAATTTGCGTTGGCAAGAAAAATTGAAAGAAAAATTATGGAAACAAGAAATCCCACCACTCACGACTATAATTATGGAAGTGTTTTTTCTCCTAGCCTTCCACAACCTACAAGTTTTACACCACAACAATTAGAAGAAAAAAGAGAAAAAGGCCTTTGTTACAATTGTGATAGCAAATACTCTAAAGGTCATAAGTGTGCTGAGAAGAAATTATTTTACATAGATTATGAAGAGGAGGAAGAAAAGGATCAAGAAACATCAAAAGAAGAGGATATACACCAGGAACCAACCCCAGAGAAAGAAGAAATGAATCCAACCATATCATTTAATGCATTGGAAGAAATTACGACTCCTCAAACTCTTAAGATAGAAGGACATATCAAGATGAAAAAGGTTCAAGAAGTGAAAGATCACATCGAGAAAGAAGAAATGAATCCAACCATATCTTGTAATGCATTGGCCGTAATTACCAATCCTCAAACTATCAATATAGAAGGACATATCAAGAAGAAAAATGTTCAAGAAGTGAAATATCACATCGAGCATCAAGAAATGAATCCTGCCATCTCTTGTAATGCATTGGAAGAAATTACCACTCCTCAAACTATCAAGATAGAAGGACATATCAAGAAGAAAAAGGTAATAGTTTTGATTGATTCAGGCAGTACCCATAATTTTATTCATTGTAAGATAACCATGGAATTGAATTGCTTCCTATATCCAACACCAAAGTGTCAAGTGATAGTTGCAAGTGGAGGAACCATAAATTTCTCTGGAAAGTGCCATAATATCAAGCTATCCATAGGAGAATATGTATTTAATAGCCCAATGTTTTCCATTCCAATGGGTGGTGCTGATGTTTTAATAGGAATCCAATGGCTACAATCTTTGGGTACGATAGATTTTGATTTTCATGAACGTTTCTTGAAATTTTTTTGGGAAGGAAAGGAAGTTGAATTGAGGGGTATCAAAGGGAAACTGGGAAAGATAATCAACTCTAACAGCATGACAAAGCTTCTAAATAAAGAACAATGGGGCGTAATTTCACAATTATGTTCACTAGAGGATCCCACATCGAAATCATGTAATTCTCCAGATCTCCAAAATGTTTTGGACAATCATTCCAATGTATCTGAGACTCCCAAATGCCTCCCACCTATTCGTGATCATGATCATGCTAATCATTTGATTCCAGGAAGTGTTCCTCCAAACATCAGGCCTTATAGATATCCATATGCCCAAAGGAGTGGGAACTCATTCAAAAGTTGCAGAAGATCCCAGTTCAAACAATATTGCGAGAACTTGACACAGAAGGAAAAATCATATTTGAACCTGAAGCAGTCATAGAATCGAGAAATCGACAACTACGAAATAGATCAATTTCATAGTATGTCATCAAATGGAAGAACTTACCCATTGAAGATTCCACATCGGAGGACAAGAATTTATACAGAAGCATCAAGAACTACTCAAGCGTTGAGGACAACACTTTTTGAAGGAGAGGGGCATGTTAGGTCTCTATACTACTAGTGTAACCCCTTATTGTTATTAGTACAACCCCCTTATTATATCATTGTGCCCATGTAGTCCCCATATTGTTATTATTATTCCCCATAGAAGCCCACTATTGTTATTATTCTCCCCTTACATTATTATTCTTATGTTGGCTCTGATTATATTATAACCCCTTAGACTCCTATATATAGAAATGAGGTCTTATCATTTGTATCATCTAAGAATTGTTCATTTGTGTAATGTAAAGGAGGTTTCCGCCTCGAAGAGGCTTATTTCTAAGGCATTTATCTATCTTTTCTATCTTTTTGTGAGTTGGTTTCATAACAAAGTGCATCATAGATTTGGCCATTCACATTAATGCGTGATTCATTCTTTCCATGACTCCATTTTGATGGAGAGTATATGAATTAGTCAATTTTATTCTTATGCCATTTCTTTAGCAATGATCATTGAATTCATTTAGAGTGAATTCAGCCCCATTAGTTTTTCTCAAAGTAGTAGTCTTCTCCTTGGTGAAATTTTCAAGTAAAGTGATGGCATAGAGTCATTGTATTTTATTATGAGCCTCAGACTAATCTAACCATAGAAAATATGCAAAACAAATCATCAATGATCCACAAGCGAGACACGTATGTGAGATTCATAAGTATACTTGAACTCCCACAACAGTTTGAACTGATTGATTAAATAGAGGGATGATGATTATTTATAATTGTTCCCATGTCTAAAAAGTTTCATGCTTTGTGGCAAGCCAACTTAACCATATGAGAGGCCAACTTGAATTATTTTCGAGGAAATCATAACAAATCGAACTAATATTAAATATTTTTTCCAAGTTTTCGCCCAAATAACTTTATTACAATACTAATATTTCTTTATATAATTTGGATTTCCTTTTTGGGTGAGATGGGTTATCCTTGTGGTATTAGGGTTTTCCTTTGGGGAAAGTAATCCTAAAGCTACCCAAATATCTACATTCCCTCTCAGCTAGGGAGGAATTTCCATCTACATCATAAGTCTCATCTTAGATGTACATGCTTGCTACATCATGACTCATCTTGTCTCATCTCATCTCATCTCATGGCTCATCTTGTCTCATCTCATCTCATCCACAATGAATGGTAGGGGAGATTGATTAGATCCTCCAAACCCTATCACTTTCTAGGTTAAGTTCCATGACCTTCATCTCAGTTGCATCCATCTCATTAAATCTCGATTCAACTTGTTTCCTTTGATCATCAGGTGAACACTAATGTATCTATCTAAATAATAAGAACCATTATAGGGTAGCTCCAACTTCTACCCTATATCCACAAACAATAGGGGATATTAATCTACCACCCTATATATTCGATTGGAAATAGGAGAGATATAACCTACGAGGCAAGGATCACAACCATCATGTTGTCTGATGACAATAGATGATATACCACTTGCCATGAGAGGTAAGGATCACATCCATCCTATCATCCAATGAACATGGGTGAGATACAACTTACCATAATAGGTAAGGATCACATCCATCCCAATGTTCGTTTAGCTTCCCACCTTGATCCTCAAGAATCAAGTGGTAGAACACCTGCATCCCATCACTTGAGTGAGATACCACAAGAGGTAAGGATCACAACCATCTTAAGTATCCTCACCCATTGGCTATAAGGGTGGAAATCCCAACAATCCCAACTTGTGGTTAGGATGCATACTGGGGTATACTCTGTCATGTTTAGACATGATAGGGGGAGATACCTAAATTTCCATAAATGACAAGGATCACACACACCCTATAGTGATAATATGAGAGATACAACTTACCATAAAGAGTAAGGATCACAACCATTCTATTTTACAAAGACACCTTAACCTCAGGAGCCCTCCATGCTCCATTGCCTCCCTAGGAGCTCAAACAGGGGGTAAGATCATAGCTCAGTGTTCTTGATCAGTCGTGACTCCTTCCTCTCATCAATGCCTTCAATAGGATTATGACTGTTAGCCATGTCCATATTGCATGACACCTAGAGAATATCAGGTCAACTACAAGCTTGCATGTTGCAATTAAAGGATCCAAATGTTTGCCTACTCATCAATCAAAATTTGATGGATTGTCATTTCTCCTTTCTGCACCATATTCCAAATATAGTGATATCTGATCTTAATTTTCTTGAACCTATCATGGAACACAAGATTCTCTACATGATAGATACCATATTATGTCATAGTATTTCATATTTATGCCTAGCATATGAACTCACAACTCTCCAAAGATATTTCTCAGCCATATTGTCTCACAGCTAGCCATGATAGCAATAATGCACACTGCCTCTCAAAGCAAAAAAAATCTATGTCAGGAAATCATTCAAGAGACCAAGGCAGGCCCAAGGCAACACTCGAATGTGTCCTTCTAGTCAACAACATTCTCAAAATTAGTGTATAAAGTCTCAAATATACGATATTATCTTATTTCATGAATGACTATATTGTTTAGGTATCCCAATACCATTTTTTCAACATTCCAATATACATATTCAGGCTCTATATGGCTCAAAACGCATACTACAAATCAAGAATCCATCAAAACTATTTTTGAAGAGGAGGCTCTCTCACCTACTTAGTTTAAATCACCATGCCAAGTCTTTGATATCATACTTCGCTTGACACAAAATTCCTAATCATCTCTCTATTACACTTCTAACCAAGAAGTGGATCATCTTGATTTCAAGAGTCAACTCTCTCTAGCATTGAATATTGAGATGATCTTGATCCTATCAAAAATAAATTGTTAGCATGTAAAATAAAATATCAAAGGCATACCTTCAATTACGATTTCTGCATCAAATGACTATTATTCCAAGAATTCTAAGCCCAGGGGACTTACTAGAGTCCATATGGATCTTTCCTCAATTTGCAATCATGAGTCTTCAATTCATGCCACTTTAGGCCCTGAAATATGTACAAATATTCTCCTTCCTCTATAAAGTAATCGTACTTCACGTATATTTGATAATAATGCATTTTGTAATAGGATATAGGATAACCTTCTTTCTCTGAAAACATACTTCTTATCATAGTTTGAACCATATCACAAAAGTATCAAACATTGCTACATCTTAGTCATCAAGAATGGTCCTTGCATGAAGGACATATCACTCTCAACATCATATCAGGTATTTTCACTTAATTTAATCTCTCTAAATAGAAGGCTTCTTCAATCACAGTTATCAACCAAGGAGACTACAACCCTTCCTTCAAGGTCTTGAGCTCTTGTCTATTTTCAACTGTCACTCTAATAATGGGATGGCTTTGCATTCATCTCAATCTCAATATTGAGGGCCAAAAATTTACATCCATATGTTGTATGTGATGATACCAGAACAAGAGAAAGAGTATTAATAACAAAATAAAAAAAAACATAATGAAAGTGTACCTAATGGTGAGGCAAGGCTATCTTTCTTTTCTAGATGTAAGAGTGGTTCCTTCATTTTCCTGCACTATCTCCCTCTTGGAGCTAACTCTTCCTAAATTATTATTCATCTTCATGATCCTCAAGCTGGATCACATCCTCATCCAAGAAGTTAGTGAAACAACTAAAATATTTATGCAAGAATAATAACCAATATTGAAAAGAATGAATTCAGAAGAATAGTGACACAAAGAAATAACATAAGTCTTAAAAGTACTTATCTTTAATGTAAATTGTAGAGGCTCTCAACTCCCTCTTATCATGTGTTCCTCTTAGCCAGGAGGAACCATTTTCCATCAATGATATGCCAAATTTGTCTCCAGAATAAATGCATCCTTTTGAGCATCACTTGTATTCTCTTTCTTATCCTTTCAAGCCTAGTTACAAGATAATTACTACAACACATCACCTCCCATTAGGTAGCAGACAATTCAAACTAGGGTTTCTTCTAAATATGTCATAGGTACTTCACTAATATAAAATATTCTACTAGAGTTTCAATGCTATAGAACCCATTCCAAGGCCACTTCAAGGGATTTTTCCAAAACTTAACCTTCTCTTATAAGAACAATGCTTCCCTAGGGTTTTCTTCAAACCCTAGGATTATTTTAGGCCTCTTCCATCTTCATTTCTTTCACTCTACTTGATCCATTGGTGTCTTCACAAGGGGTGATCTCAGTAAATTTTCTTCAGCCTAGTTTTGATACCATGGTAATTTAAGGGATAAATTGTTCTTTGCCTTAGATAATTGTGTTTACAATATTTTCATCATTTACATATTGCATTCACCCCTTAACATTATAAATATTTAGAAATTATATAGAAAGAACATTAACATCAATAGCACAATAGAACGAAAAGGAATAACAAAAGAAAAATATACACAATAAAGACATCGAGATTTAGGTGATAGACCAGGGAAAAACCCCAAAAGGGGGAAAACCCAAACATATTATTCTTTTATTAGATATTCATCAAATGTTTAACTGGTATACAAAGTACATCCATAGTGAGATACATCATTATAACAAGAATCCTAGGGCCAACCCATTTAGTTCACAATTTTGATTGTGCATTGAATTCTTATGACAAAATGAATCCAAGAAAGCTTCTTCCATATCATTGTTGCAGGAAACAATATCATCATCAAGCATTATAACATATTTTTGGCTATATCAAGTAAATTCCATACATACTAGGCCATCATGGAGCAAGGTCATTAATATATATACATCATAGATCACTATAGTAACACTTACATGTGTATTTACTACCATCATGAATCCATAACAAGTCATTTCCATTAAGAAGAGTCAGGTCACTACCCAAGTATCACTAATTAGAAAAACCCTAACTAATTTGGTCTGTTAGCATTTGTTTCCTTCATTAAATATATCATAGTTTGTTATAGAGGCATAATCTCATTAGTCACACATCACTGCTATATACTATATACTGTAGTCAACAAGAATATTTTACCACATGCATCAATGCAATGGTGTCACCACCATATCAGTTTTCATAGGGTTAAGGTCACTATTATGTATATACTATATACAAAAGGTAATAGTCAAATCAAATATTAACAAAGCTACTAACATATAAGTTTGTTGTAGTCTCTTGAAATATCAAAGTCAAGGTTGTTTACAAACATATACTGTTGTATCAAATACAAGGTTACATCCATTCACAATCATTGACATATTCATAAGCATGTTACCTCCAACCTGTATACAATTGTCATGTTCAAAGGGTATCTCTTTCGAAAGTTACTGATGCAAGTCCATATAACAAAAGGTAAGAGCAAGTAATATATATTCAAGTCACTTATGTTCCATATAGAGATAATACTAACGTCAATAATCAACAAAGAGTATATGCGAGTCAATACAAGCTTCAAACCATAAAGGATAGATGCGATGAATTACAAGGATTAGAGGAAACAAAAAATTAATACAAGAGCCAAAGAGAAATTCTGAGCCATAGCAAATATGTAAGTCACTTAGTAGAACAATATGCGAGTTGTAGGAGCAGAATGTAGCCTATTGTGCAAGATAATAGCTTAGGGAGCCCATCATAGAGGCATACATGTTGCCATACAAAGATCGTGAGATACATACTAGTGAAGTGCAATCCATAATTAGTTAAGAAAATAACTGTGAATAGAATGTGAGTCTTAAAACATAATTGTGATACATAAAATATAAGTGCATGCCACTATGAGTAATCTACATGCCTGAGAACAAAACGCATGATTTAGATTAGAATGAGATCTACAAATAATGTGATCCTCTCATAAACAAAGTATGGGTCATTCAAATCACTTTAAAGTAATGAAATAGAGTGACTACATTTTATTGCAAGCCTCAGAGCAATCAAACCATGAAACCTATGCAAAACAAACCATTAATGATCCACAAGTGAGCCACATATGTGAGCTTCAGAAGTATACACGAACTTCCGCAGAAGTCTGAATTGATATATTAAATGGAGGGATTATGGGTATTTATAGTTATTCCAATGTGTGAAATTCACGTTCTTTGAGGTAGGCCAACTTAACCTGATGAGAGTCCAACTTGAATTCTTTTGGAGGGAATTATAAAAATTTGAATTAATATTAAATATCTTTTCCAAGTTTTTTCCCAAATAAATTTGCTACAATAATAGTATTTCTTTATATAATTTGGATTTCCTTTTGGGGCCAGATGGGCTATCCATTGGGAATTAGGGTTTCCCTTTGGGGAAATTCATCCTGAAGTTGCAAAATTTCAATGCATCTCACTCTTAAGATCCACTTACATAAACTAGTTTGGAGGACACCATTTGAAGCAACTATACTTGAAGATATTCTTGTAGGTAAAAGAAGAAGACACAAGGTTCATCATCATTGTAGCAATGATCACTCACCTTTGAAGAATACAATTGTATCAACTATATATCTCTTGAAGATATCATTAAAGGCTCTTGAAAAGCATTGACAAGCTCTTGTTCATTCATTAGCCATCAATGAAGAATTCAAAATAGTAGCTTGAAGACATCACTTTAAAAGCCACCACTCAAGAATATATTTGGAGACTCTTTGAAGCATCATCAACATTATTGGATGGAATATTATAACAACCTATTCTCCTTTGAAAAGTGAGTACTTTACTATACTCTATGTCTCAACCTCCCAGCCAAATGGCATCTATTTGTAAGGAAGGAAACAAACTTGACGGAGCCTCTAATTTCAAAGCCTAGAAAAACAAAATTGATTTGGTTCTCATAGAAAATGAAGTCACAGATTTTTTCTTGGAAAAGTTCCCAAACCAGACAAGGACAATGCTTAAGAAGTGGCCAAGTACAATAAGGGAGAAATTATGGCTCAAAGAATCCTCTCTGAGTCTGTTAAGGATCACCTCATCTCTTTTGCTTCAAATCTGTCCACATCCAAAGAAGTCTATGAAAAATTGGTCAAACTATATTTCATAAATATTATAGGCTAGAAAATATCTTTAAGGAATCAAATTTATAGAAAAAAGGATATCAAAAGATGAATATGTGGCCTCATACCTTATGAAAATATCAAAATTGAAGAATCAACTTCAAGGGATTGGAGAAATCATAAATGATTCTAAATTAATCACTTTTGTACTCAATGCCCTACCTCCAGATTGGAGTGGTTTTGTAAGTATAAATTATGCAAGAAAACAAACTCCAACATTTGAAGAACTTTGGGCACAATGTGTTCTATAACAAGCAATATTAAAATAAAAGGATGACACACAACCAAATAATGAAAATGCTCAAACTTTTTATGCTAGATCAAGGAATACGTTTGGAAGATTTGGAAGATTTGAACCATGTCATAGATACAATTAAAACAACAACAATCAAGCACATGAAAACAAAGACATGTATAAAGTGTAATGCTCTAGTTGAAATGAATTCGAAATCATAAAATATATTGTCTAAAAGATCCTAAGTATAACAAGAACAACAAGAGGAAATAAAAAAGTGAAGCTCACATTGAAAAATATTAAGAAGTTGAGAAGAAACTAACGATTCAAGACAACAAGAACCTCTACTATTGAATAAATTGACAATACCATGTCTGCAAGTAGTTTTTTTTCATTTTAATGGCAATTAGAGTAGCAATTGCAATTACATTTATGTAGGAGGTTCTTGGGTTTCACAAATTATAGTGTCATGAAAATTAAATTTTGAAGAAGAATATAGCATTGGAAGAAATAGAGTCTACCTAGAGTACTAGAAGGGACACTCAGTTTCATATCTTCACAAAGAGTTGAAAGCAATCATCACATCATCCAGTTAGCTAGAATATAAGAATTTGGGTCATCCAAAGTTGTCTACACATCATTCTATAGTCACTGAAGAAATTAGTTTCATCATGGAAATTTAGAAGTGGTTGTCTAGTAGGAAATAAATACAAGATTCATAATAGAAATAGAATAATAACATAGTCAAGGTCATTATCCAACATTACAGAAGTCTCTCTAGCATGATATTTTATTTTAGGCTACAAGTCTAGTGATACTGCCAAATTTTAGCATTTGAAGATTCAAATGAACATAACATAAGTCTATTTATCGAAGAAGAATCTAGAAGCAACATAAATGAGGTTACTTTTATCACAAAGGAGGAATCTCATCATCTTAAATTTTATGCACATCACCTTCAAAGAAGTTTGAAGAAGTATTTTTTGGTCAAAGAAGTCAATTAATTGGAAACATGGAAGGAAGAAATACATTTACCATGGAGGAAGTTTTTGCAATAATCTATCTCAAAAGAGGAATCATATCTTTAGAGGGAGTTGAAAGAAGAACATGATGCATTTAGATCAGAAATATACTTGGGAATAAAGTTAATAGAAAAATAATGATATCTATTGGAATAATTGAAATGGAAAGTCAAGACTCTTCTAGATGATTGTTTGACATATGGTAGTAGAAGAAATTATTGACAAAACTTATGTTGAAACTACTCTTGGTTGTTATTCAATTTGAATCTAGGTGACATGAGGGAATACCTTAGAGGAAGCCAACAATAAGGATTAACATAAAGAATCCTACAACTTGACTCAAGGATATATATCTATTGCTTTTGGTAGCTCTGATAATGTGGAATGATATCAATAATGTTTGGGATATGGTATGGCTTCCAGAAAGAATATATAGCAAAAGTGTGTACATTAAAGAGGCAGAAAAGGCAGAAAACTAATACTAGAAGTCATGAGATAGTTTGTTGATCACTTCATGATATATTGGATTTGATATTGCTCAAGAATAAATTCACCCACCTCAGCTGGAAAGAGGGAGCTATAATTGTTTCTACATTGAATGGTTTGACAGGTACTATTGACAATAGAGATACTACCGATGATAATTAGAAGCTGATATGATTTCTTGTAAGACATGAAGCTAACCTCTGTTGCAATACAAAGGAATAATATATGAAGGCTTAACAAGAAGTTTGGATCCATAAGCCATTTGATGACATATTTAATGACAAATGGATTCAATATGAAGATTTCAGGAAGGCCAAAGTGCTTTATGATTAGAGAATATGATGTAGACAGGAGCTAGAAAGCTACAACATGATCTCCATAGAAGAACATGTAGTAGATGCATTAATGGGTATTTTTGAGTCAAGCTTAGGCATGTGGCTATTTCTCCCTGTTTGAGAGGGAGTAACTTACATCCTCCCTGATTGAGAAGGAGTGAGGTTGGGCATCATATTCTCCAAGTGTCATGCACTATGGATAGGACTAACAATTGTAAGACTAGTGATGGCATTGGTAGGGAGAATGGTAGATTGGATTAACATCTAGGACCTTTCAAAGAATCCACCTTTCGAGAGAACCCTAACTGGCGATGTTGCAAAATGTTACATCAAACTCAGTAGGGCATCTTATAGTGACATATCTTCCTTTGCATGTACTTTCTTAAATCATTTTTAATTACCCACATGGTAATATCTCAGAACTTAATTTTTTCTTGATTCCAAACAAGATAACTCTACTCACACCTCTAATCATATTCATGAGTGAAGAATATGCAAGATGTTAGTACAAACCAAACTCCCTGATGAAGTTCTTAAATACTGTTTTACCTGATCCCTATTGCCACTTATTGCCAGGGATGTCACTATGGTTGGGGTGGCTACTACGGAGCAGGAAATCTTATGTTCTCAACACTTGACTTGATTTACTCTCAATGGAGAACTTTGTAGGAGATTATTCTTAATGATCATTGACCTTCTATTAATCCACAATGAACCAAGACTATACTTTGATTGTGTTATTGGATCCATTTCTTCTGATACTGTGTGCTAGCTAGCTACTCATCTAAGGAAAATCATTGTCACATCCCAAGACCTAGAAAGTGAATATGGTTCTCAACAAGCACATTATTTTGAGAAGTCTACTAAGGTTCTAATGATGAATTTCACAACACCTAATAATCCTCAACAACTTGGTGGTAAAAGGAAAAATTATAAATAAATGAATAACCTTAAACTTGCTCATCAGTATACTCAAAATCAACCCAACAAGGGTGGGGGCACAAGTGAGTGTCACTAAAATGTTAAGTTTCATTGTAAGATCTATTAAGGAGAACATTTAACTCATGAGTTCCCTTGTATGGATGAAGACCATTTCCTTCCTGCATCAACAAAAACCACTTAGTAGCCACCTTCTTTGACTCATCCATTCCCTTCCCAACCATAATAACAAATGGTTGTACAAGCTCCTGAACCTCCACTTGGGGGCAATGTGGGGAACATTATTTTCCTTCTCAAAGAAATGTGCCTATTCTTATGTTAAAGGAACAAGTAAACTTGTTCACGAGAGTGAAATCTTATGACACTCTTGAATTCAGTTATGATTCTAAGGACTCGACCACCACTATTGTGCCCACTGGACCTCTCACGCTAGATAATCCCGTGGAACCAATATTTCATTCGCCTAAGGGTGTTCTCCAAAATTTGACACACAATCTTAATTCAAAAGCTTCCCAAAATTATAGTATTAGTGAGGATTTAGCCCGATCACCTTATTCCATGTCTGCTCTGGAGGTTTTGTAGAGTTTTCCTATCCAACACAAAGCCTTATTGATTACTATCGTAGGAGCAGATCCCTCATAGTCGAGTTGTATAACATTTGGCATTGATGCCCCTCGATTTATACTTCCTCATCAAGTATATTTTCATATATATCACAACATATTCTGCACTCTAATGGATGAAGGGTCTTCTGCCTGTGTTATGCCTGCATCATGTTGGAAGACTATTGGTTCTCCATCACTCACTAAGTCAAGTACTACTCTATATGAATTTGATGGAGACACCTTCATGCCTCACTGCATTCTTTTGGAGTTTACCATCAAGCCATATGTTGATGTTGAATTTGTTGATGCTCCCTTAAAATATAATATTTTCTTGGCCATAGTTGGTTTTATACCATGACTGCTATCTTATCTTCAATGTTTCGTGTGCTTTGCTTTCCCCATGAAGGAAAAATTGTCACAATCAATCAATTAGATTACTATATACGGTCAACAAATCTTACCACTATGGGAAATTTTGTGTCATTCGTCAGAGATAACCTTATAGCTTATGAGAGTGTTCGTGTGGAGTTGTTTAAAATCCTGTCATTTATAAGTGGCTTTCCATTACCCCCACTCGAAAATTCCTTCTTCTTCCTCAATTTTGCCTATGCACATGATCTCTTATGTAACTTGTGGATGTTTTATGTATCTTAACCCTTGGATGGTTCATTCTTCATCGGAAATCGATTAGCATGGTGAGAAAATTCCATTAATCCCAATTGATATTGCTTATCAATGCACCTAGTTGGAATGTGAGTTTGTTGAGTTGGGTGACACACTTCGTGAACCGCTCAATGATTATCTTATGCCCAATTGGGTGGTGTACCATACACTTTCTAATGACTTTCTTGATACTCAACTTCCTTCTAATGAAGAAATTATGGAAGTCATGTTGGTCTCCAATCATCCTTGGGGGGATCTTCACCATCAATCATGTTTTCTCCCTCATGTAGATTTTTTGTATGAGTCATCTCAAATATTGGATTCCTCTGGAAATGATGAATTCTCCTAGTCCCCCATCTCTATTTAGGGTGTTTCCACGGAGGGGAACTTGGAAAATATTTCAAAGACTATACCCATTAAAATTTCCATGAAACAAGATATTATGGAAAACATTATGATTAGGCCAGATTGCACTCCTCAAGAGATTGAAACTTATACCTCCCTTTTGAAATAATTCCATGGCATATTTGTTTTGTCTTATGAAGAGATGCCTAGTATTGACCCCCAGATTGTCCAACATGAGATCAAAACTTATGATGGAGCTAAGCATGTTTGGCAAAGATTTTAGCTGGTTAATCCTCAAAAATAAGTTGTTATCAATGCATAGGTTCACAATTGTTAGATTTTGGTTTTATCTATGTAGTACCCTTAACAAAGTGGGTTTCGAATCTTGTTTCGATTGGTAATAAGAAAGGGGTGATTAGGGTTTGTGTGTATTATATAGAATTTAATTTGGATTGTCCTAAGGATAACTATCCAACCCTATTTATCGGCCAAATTCTTGATGAATGTGTCATAAATACTATCTTTTCCTTTATGAATGGTTTTTGTGGCTATAATCAAATCCATATCATACCAAAAGACTAGCACAAAACTGCTTTTATCCTCCCATAGGGAACATTTTCATATTAGAAACTTACTTTTGGTCTTAAAAATACTAGTGCCACTTTCCCACGAGCCATTTCTTATGATTTTCATAATATCAAACACATCATTGAAGTTTATCTCAACATGCCATATGTCCTTGATTGACAACTTAAGGTTTATCACTATGCCAAGGTTGTGACAAGGTCTACTTATCACCTAGGAAATACAACACTTCTAGAATTCACTTTATTATATTAGAAATAATACATTCTAAAATAATTATTTATCTAGAAAACTAATTAATTAATTATATAAATAAATTTTAGGATTAGCTGATTACATTTGCCGCATTAATCCATAAGTTTATTTTTATGGCTTCCAAGCTCTTCTCTAAACTTGGTGAATTGTATTTTCCTAATGGCTTAGTGAAAATATTTGAAATTTGATCTTCAAATGGAAAATGTTTTGACTTAACGATGTTGGTGTTGATGAGAGTCCTGATGAAGTGACACTTTTTCTCTACATGCTTGGTTTTATTATGAAAATCTAGATTCTTGGCCATTGTAATCACTAATTAAATATCAACGAATAATATGGTCAATAATTGTTGAATAACACCAAGATCCTACAATACTTGACATAGACAAAGAATTTGACATGTTGCTTCCCAATTTGAGATGTATTTTGACTTTGTTGAAGAATTTTCCATTGTTTCCTACTTTTTACAACTATAAGAAACTCCTATTGAACCCATGTTCATTAAACAACTTTATGTTGATGTTTTGTCATCAACATCACCGAAAAAATATGTATATGAATATGTAACAAGTGTAAAACTATTATGCTTCTTGTAGAGAAGCCAAAATTATTTTTTTCTCTGTATGTATATAAGGACCCTTTTGCAACATTCCAATGACTTTCTCTAGATTCTTACATAAATATAGAAATAGTAGTTACTGAATATGACAAATTTGGACGAGTGGTAGTCAAGTAAATGAGACTTCCAATTAAATGTCGTTAGGTAGTACTATTTACCAATTCCCCCCCTTCAAATTTTGAAAGTTTGAGATTTTGCTACATAGGAGTAAGAGAGGGTTTGCAATATGCCATGCGAAACTTCAACCATTATGTAGCATACACTTTTTGAATAAGGAAGGTTTGGTGATGTTTTTTTTGAACTTCTTCTCCAAGATAGTACCAAATTGGCCCCAAATATGTCATTTGAACCCCTTATGAAGTTCGTATTTCACCTGCTTGATGTGATCTTGATGATCTCCTATAATGATTAAGTCATCAATATAAAAACAATGATGACCAATTTTCAACCTTTAATTTTGAAATATAGAGTAAAATTAGACTTACTGCATTGAAAACCAATGTGGCTGAGGTATTCATCCATTTTGGGATACCATGACCTAGGTGCTTATTTTAAGCTATGTAAATATTTGATAATTTTATAAACTTTATTCTCCTTTCCTTGAACTTCAAATACTTGGGGTTGAGTCATGTATACTTATTCTTTCAAATCGCCATTTATAAATTTATGTTTCACATCCATTCGATGAAGTGTCCAATCATATTGTGCAACCAAATTTATCAAGATTATTATTATATTCCGATTTGTTGTAGGGATAAATGTTTCTTCATAGGAAATCCCTTCTTGTTGATAAAATCCTTTATCCACAAGTATTTCTTTATAATTATCTACTTCACCATTTGCTTTATCTTAATGTGGTAAACCCATTTGTAACCAATGGGTTTAACATTTGATGGGAAATCTACATGTCTCCATATGTCATTTGCAATTATTGTTGGAAATGAAACTATTGTTGGTCTTCATAATGTACTTCAAATGTATTATTTATGTATTTATTATATTCATTATTATTATTTTATTTATAGTCAAATCACATTCTTCATGCTTATATGGTTTATTGAGTCACAAGAAAAATTATTACGAGTCAAAGAAATACAATTGAGTGGAATTCCCATATGGAATTCTTGTAAGAAAAAGAAAAATATTTTCATTTTGATTCAAAAAGTCAAAATTTCATGAATAAACAAAGTCGGCCCTCCTTGGACGTCAACCTAAAGAGGTAGCTATTTGACCTCCTGGAAATGTATAAATACAATGCAATTCGACCTCATTCACTCACTCATCCATCACATCAATTTTTGTGAAAGAAGAAGAAATACAAAGGAGAAAGAAAGCGACGTCAAAGGAGAGAGAAAGGAAACTTGAAGTTCACTGTAGGAGAGCGAAATTTTTCCTTCATTGCAGGTCCAATATTTTCGGAGATTGGACCACATTCTAGAGAGGTCTGACCAACATTGACTTTTGTTAAATTTGGCTTGTTGAGGAGACTTGGAGGGTTGACCTGGGGTCTTTGTGATAGTATTGGTCTTGGTCTTGCATATTGGATATCTCATTTCAATTTGATTCTATAAGAAGAGGATTTCTTTGGGTTTTCCCTCTTATGGGGTTTTGTCTTGGCTTGGAGCCTAATTCTTGTGTTCTTTGTTTCTTTGTGATCTTCATGTTTTTATAATTTCTTGATGAAGATAATATAAATTTAATAATAAGACAACAAAAATTCACAAGTAATTATCAAGTAAGATAAATCAATCATTATCTACAAGTATCTTGGTTTCTTAAATTGGTATTAGAGCTAAGGTGAAGAGAAGGTAACATGAAGTTCACATTTTGTTGCCATATTTGAAAACACTTTGTTATAGACATATTTGGGCACTGCAACCTCAGTCTCATATGTCCATAAACCAAGGGCTTCTGAGCACCTAAAAGTGTTGTTTCATACCCTAAAGGAATAAGGTCAGCTGATTACATCATCTCCCAGAAGTTCTCCCTGAAAAGCTACTCAGAATTCATCAAAACTGGACCAAACAGACTACTCAGTGCTAAGGGTGTGATGCATCTCACCTACCACATGCAAAAAGTGTGATTCATACTGAAAAGCCCTTTTGCAGGGTGCGATGAGTGAGAGCAGACAAATGGCAGAGGCAGTTTGCTAGGTGGAAACTCAGAGAATCTTCTAGAAACTGCCCATTTGACACTTGCCTCTCTGAATTCGCCCAGGGATGAGTAAGAGATCATGAAATCTCCAAGTGGAAACAAAAACGTCAGGAATGACACTAATCAAAATCATAGAAGTTGACTCCCCACCTGCAATATCTATATATGGATCCCTCATCCTAGAGATCCAGAGGCTGGAATTTTGTATTTTGTAAGGAAGTGCTGTTGGTTTCTCTATGCAACATTGTATTGTTGGGTGATCTAAGCTTTTCATGAGGTGAAGAGGGATTTCATGCTGAGAGGATGGTGCTGGGTCAGACCAATGGGTTGTAATCCTCTCTTCTACTACTTCTATCAATAAAGCTATTTGAGTTTTCCTCCATATTCTTGTATATCTCTGAACCTTGTATTGATATATGCATTTGTATGGTTAATATACATCTGATCCTCTATTGTTTATGGTTATAGATCTCTACGCTTTGATGGTATCATGCTGCTTTGACTTTACAGGTGTTCTTTGAAGCAGGACAAGTAAGGAAGGAGTGGCGAAGCTCTGTAAAAGGAGGGAGGAAACAAGCAAGGAGCCAAGCGAAAGACTGAGGTTGGTAATCTTTGCTTCTCTCTCATCTATCTCTCATAAAGGAAAGCACAAGTAACTTTAGTTTGTTTGTTTCTAAGATAGCTACCCGTCTTAGTGGGACTAGTAGCTCTGAATGGACACTAGTTTTCCTAATAACAAAATGGCGACTCCATAGGGGAGAGAATAGTATGATTGCTTGTTTCTATTTGTTTTCTTTATAAACTACAGATGGAGCCTGAAGTTAAGCCAGCTAGCCTTCGAACTACATTTTCTATGCAAGTGCAAATTAGATCAATGTTACTTCAGTCAATCTACGGGTTTGTTTATAAGCTAAGAAACTGACTTGAAAACATCCTAAAAGCCCTAGTGGTAGCTCAAGTAAGCTCATTAGATCAGCCCCTGTACTTTGTGTTTATTGTCTATCATTAACTGAACCTAAATCCCTGAACTAAGCTACAAACTGTGAGCAAAAACCAAGCTCAGTCTCATCCTTGTACCATCGCACTATCCCTCATTGGCAGTCTGGATGCATCGCACCTCCCGTGTGCTAAAGGTGAGATGCATCCATGTTTCCCTGTGTTACAGGTGCGATGATTAGGTAAGACTTTTTCTGCCTCCAGATTTTGGTTTTTTCTTCATTGTCTTTAGCTTTATTCAGTAGTTTTGTTGTATGTGATCAATATATCACTGTTGAAACTCTCTTTCTTTGTATTATTCAGCCTCCATTGATAGAGAATTGTGAATGTTTTTATGTATGTTTCGTCATTTACAGTTCTCTTTTGCAAACAGTAGCTTAATCGAACTGTCGCCTTTTGATTTGAAAGTGTTGCAAGTGTCATTTTCAGTCAGAGAAAATATTCTTCCTCTTGTTAATAGTCAATTACACTTTTTCCATTGTATTTGATTTGAATTGATAGTATTTCAAGTGTCTAAAGCAATTTTAAATTCGAAATCGCAAAGTGTCGTCCTGGTCTTCCTTTCGTTTTTGAATTCGAAATCACAAATTTTCGTCTTAATCTTCCTTTCGTTTTTAGAATTCGAAATTGCAAAGTGTCGTCTTAAGTCTTCCTTTCATTTTTTGAAAAGAAAATTGTTAGTACTATCGCTTTGAAAGAAAAATAGTTCAGATCTATACTTAGCATTCTTTTTGTCATTCACACATTAAGAAAGCAGAAAACAAATACATGCATGTGCATTTGCATTTAGACTGCATGCGAGAATTGATTTAGGATAGTGCATCTTAGTGTGTGCTCTCTGCTCTATGTTGAAAGAATTTTACTTCTCTTTCCTAGGTAGCTAGGATTTTCATTGCAAAGAGAAAGTAAACGACTTTTTATCATCTTAGATCGCATATTTAGGAATTGCATATCTACATCACACGGTGAACCTTAAAGGCAAACTTATTAAGAAAGATCAACTGTAAAATAAATCTCAATGAACATAAAAATGCTTTGGAACCTAATGCACAACATCTAGAAGTCTAGGCTAGAGACGTATTTCGGCGTCATAAAGCCTGGTAACTATCGTTTTCATTATAGGTTGGGTGATTCCTCCTCTTTGATACGACGAGTGCCAGTACGGACTTGTGCTCCCACGTACCATCGAGCATATATTGGGAGACCACAATAGGCTATATCCTTTATCCTTAGGAAGCTGTGTCTGCCACCCTATCAATCGCAATGTACTAAACACAAGATTCGGGAAGATTGATTGTCGTACCATAAAATGTATTCTGCAGTTTTGCGATTGGTTTGGTAATCCCTCTATCTAGATTTCCAGAGAATTCACTTTCATTCCTTTTCAGACTCCTTAAAAGAAAAGGTCCATCTGAACACTTGTCACTTCAGGCTCATTAAAAATCGAAGGCGACTAAAGTCATCTTTAGCTTTTTCTCGACTCTTAAAAATTGAAAAAGAAAGTTGTGTCAAAGTGTCATAAAATTTATTTTAATCGGAATAACATCACTATTCCCTCGTTGGTCTTAGGCTAAGAAAATGGAGTCCACCAATCAAGGATTTCCCCTTCGGGGAAATCCTAGTCCCTTCTCCTCTTGGGGAGATGTTGGTGCACCTCATATGGCCACATTGTCCCTTCCAGGACTGACAATTGGCCTACCGGAATGGCTTTTCTCGACCTCTGTCGTTCAAAACACCGCAATTCCTCAACAATCAAATCAGAAACCATATGATCTTAAAGTCGCTTCCTTACCTTCTACTTTGTTTGTTTCTCCCTCTCCTTCTTCCTCTTCGCTTGGTGAAGCTAGTAAAACTAAAAACCAAGGAACTGAGAAGAAGACGAAAGGGAAGGAGAAGAAGAAGAAGAAGCCAATGGCAGAAGGAGGCGACCATGCATCGTCTGGCGAAAATCCACACACTACACCATCCAAACCTAAATCTCCATGTGTCATTTGCAAAGGGGACCACTATCATCGCGATTGTCCTTACATCCCACGGATCTTAAGGGACTAGTCTCCCCGCTTGCACAATCTGATGTCGTCAACCTCTGAAAATCATGTTGAGAGTACACCATCAACTAGTGAAAACGAAGTCAATGGACAGAAAGGAAGATCTAAATTTCCTTGTAGACTGTGTAAAGGCGATCATGCCCTCCACTGTTGTCCCTTCTTGGACGAAGCTAAAAGAGTCTTGGATAACTGTCCTGCGTCACCGCAGCGACTCCCTCCTAGATAGAAGAAACTCTTGTCGAGTCCATTGTTAGTTGAAAACCCGACTGACACGCCTTTTTTGTTGGTCGAAGCACCTATCATTAAAGATAAACCCTCTGAGTCCACCCCGGACCAAAGTCAACAGGTCGAGATGGCAGTCGACCCAATCTTGTCTTCAGAAGGTCCACCTTCAGATGATACTGTCACCAAAGAGAATGAGGACGACACCATTCAAATTATCTTCATTAACACAGAATCTGATGAACATGGGGGAAATCTACCCATTCCTTTACCATAGGAAGGAAGTTCATCAGAGTTTTACCCGACCATTTATTCGGTCCCTCCTCCAAGCAATCTAGTCATTTCCTTCAATTGGAATCTACTAGGCAGACCCCGCCTACCATCTAATGTACCATTCTGAATCATAGTACAAGCTTACAGAATGATCATGGTTGGTATTATCATAGATGAAGGGGCTTCTATGAGTATCCTTTCCTCAACTACTTGGAATGCGCTTGGTTCGCCATCGCTTTTGCCTGAGATTCGAAATCTGACAGTCTTCAACAAAAGAACCAGTCAACCGTTAGGGATCCTTCCAAATTTGCCTATAACTTTGAGAAGGAAAACCATTCATCTAAACGTAATGGTAGTCAAAGGACCTTTAGATTACAATCTACTCCTTGGGAGTGACTACATTTATATCATGGGAGCTATTGTTTCCTCACTCTTTCGAGTGATGTGTTTTCCGCAGGAAGACAGAGTGGTCCAACTCATAGACCAACTTTCATTCCCCAGTTCACACATAGCTACTAGTCAAGTGCCATCCCTAACTAGTATTTTTTCACAAGGAATGTCTCATCAATATCCAGTCCGTCCACCTGATGAGCACGAGTGATTCAGTGATTGTGACTGAAACCCAGGGGGCATGCACCCTGGTCTGCTCCAACAGAAAAATTGTAGGTATAGGGTAGGTTTCCAGCACGGATATATAACTAGTCTGACACACCGGTCCATTTAGGAAAATGGGATTAGACTGGAATAAGATTCCCTCGTCAAAGTTATGTGAGTGGATGCATCCTACCATTCACCTTTGTCTATTTCGATGGATAGAGCCAAGGAAGTGTTTTGTCTGCAAATGCGGATGGAGCAATCTTGCAAATGCGAGAACTTTCATATGGTAACCTGGAAACTCTAATTTTCTTTATACCTGGGGGCATGCAAACCTTTTGCATGCAAGTGAAAAGCGACCTTTTATTTTTGTAGTTTGTAGGCTTATTTTCTTAGTTTATAGTGTCTCAACCCTTTAACCTCGTAGGTGGGTCGTTCCTAGCTTGCATAATAAAGGCTTTGGAGCAAAATTTCGAATGGGCAAGCTCCCTAAAAAATGAACCTATTGATGAGACATCCTTATTATACGACTGGCACAAGCTGTTTTACGCGAAGTTCAAGCTCGTTAAAAAATAAACCTAAAAATGAGCATATGTTCCACCAGAGTTTAAGCTCATTAAAAAATGAACCCACCTTCGGTAAATAACCATTTTGATTGCATAATTATCAGCTTTTAAACCTTGGTCGTGTTCTTATCATCACCTCCACTATTTTTTAGCCGATCATACGCCTCCATTTGATTGTTTACCCCTTTTGAGGAACCGCTGTGACGAGTGATTCTATTAGCCACCTTATTTACACTACCGTGATTGAAAAGTTCCAAACCTTACTTGGAACTAGCTGCTATCTGAAAACATCACTCGTTCCTCAAAAAACGAGTCTGCTTTAAGCTATTTTCATCTAACTTGTAAAATATGAAAAGATTGCCGAGCAATTGGCCTCTCCAACTCGTTAAAGTGATTGGAAATGCCATCCCTTCTCTAGATTTTAATCTTTTTGGACCTGAGGGATCATTACACAAAAAGATCGAGCATTTGTCTCGTTCGGCTCATTAAAACTATCGAAAGGTCATCCCTTTCGTATTATTTTATACATTTTTGGACTTAAGGGATTATATTATGAAAAAGGAATACTAGAGTTTCCTTTTAGTATCTTTTCAGACTCTCTAAAATTGAAAAGGACCGGGTTATCTTTGTCGTTAAACTCGTTAAAACAATAGTGACAAACTTGTCCATGCAGACAAGAGCAAGTTTCACTGTCACTAGGCTCGTTAAAACATATGACAGGTTTGCCCGAAGGAAACATTATAGAACAAGAATATATTATCCTCCTCAAGCTTGACAAAAATAAAGAGGTACTGGTCAGCAATGACTGGTAAAAAATTGGGAAGAAAACTTAAAGAAACTTTATTAGTAGCAGGTCGCTTTTGAACATGACACTTTCACTCCATCACCATGATTGAGTCGAGTTGGGTTATTCCGTTCACCGGTCATATCACCATTGGTCCTCCATACCATCCATTTTTGGGGTTAATGCTATCAATCCATTTTAGTGTCGCCAATATGTTCAAGAGAAGTTGCTCAGAGAATTCACCAAACTAGCTTATGTATCATCCGCTGCAATACCTTCACACTTCATCCTTTCATGACCGCCACCCTGAACCTTGTATCATCAAATCATTTTCACCTCAACAAAATCATTTGCTCCGTTTCGTGTCGTAGATGTGGGATTCATTAAGGCCCTCCTATGACGGGTCACTTCTTGTCGACATCAGTTCATTATCCAAGAATTCGACTTAGAAACAACCCTTTTAGTACATTGAAGCTTGCATGCCTCAATGGAAAGTTTCTCACTTCTGGCGACAGGTTTACATCAATGGCCTTTGACCGAAATATTTTGCCTGGTGTTCGACATCAACTCATGTATTCACACCACGTAAATTGTACTGCAGTACCTTGAGGTTCATTATCATTATAGGTTACTCCTCTCGTGCTTGTTAATAACGTACATCATTGGCTGGTAATCAGGCAATGTCTTTCCATGTTCCACTTCAGAACATCTTTTCACATGGATCGACTTGTACTTCGGGCGAAGATTGAATGAGTTTGAAGACCCCGGATCTAGTTTCATCCATCCGGACTGTGATATATTAAGGAAAATAAAGACATCAAATGTACATCATAGCTGCACAGATAATCATCCAAGCTAAGGGATGATGGCTCTACCAGAATCATCAGTCTGCCATACAAATGGTTGTCTATCCTATGTACATGAAAATGAATTTATAAAGCTGAGCATGGGAATGCCCGCCTCAGCTAGATCATGAAAATATTATGAAGATAATGTATTGTATTTTATCTTATTACAGGTCACCTTCCAGTTCGAAAAACCTCGGATCGTCGTGATAAAGCATTTCACCCAACATCAAAAGATTTACGACCTCATGCTTTAGGGGGCAACTGTTATAGACATATTTGGTCACTGCAACCCCAATCTCATATGTCCATAAACCAAGGGCTTCTAAGCCCCTAAAAGTGTTGTTTCATACCCTAAAGTAACAAGGTTAGCTGATTACATCATCTCCTAGAGGTTCTCCCTGAAAAACTACTCAGAACTGGTCAAAACTGGACCATACAGACTACTCAGTGCTAAGGGAGCGATGCATCTCACCTGCCACATGCAAAAAGTATGATGCATACTGAAACTCCCTTTTGTAGGGTGTGATGCGTGAGACCGGACAAATGGCAGAGGCAGTTTTCTAGGTGGAAACCCAGAGAATCTTCTAGAAACTGCCCATTTGACACTTGCCTCTCTGAATTCGCCCAGGCATGAGTAAGAGATCATGAAATCTCCAAGTGGAACCAAGAACTATCAGAGGATGACACTAATCAAAATCCCAGAAGCTGACTCACCCACCTACAAATATCTATATATGGATCCCTCATCCTAGAGATCCAGAGGCTGGAATTTTGTATTTTGTAAGGAAGTGTTGTTGGTTTCTCTATGCAACATTGTATTGTTGGGTGATCGAAGATTTCATAAGGTGAAGAGGCTTTCATTCTAAGAGGATGGCACTGGGTCAGAACAATGGTTGTAACCTCTTTCTACTACTTCTATCAATAAAGCTATTGAGTTTTCCTCCATATCCTGTATATCTCTGAATCTTGTATTGATATATGCATTTGTATGGTTAATATACATCTGATCCTATATTGTTTATGGTTATAAATCTCTATGCTTTGATGGTATCATGCTGCTTTGACCCTACAGGTGTTCTTTGAAGCAAGACAAGTAAGGAAGGAGTGGCGAAGCTCTATCAAAGGAGGGAGGAAACAAGCAAGGAGCCAAGCGAAAGACTGAGGTTGGTACTCTCTACTTCTCTCTCATCTATCCCTCATAAAGGAAAGCACAATTAACTTTAGTTTTTTTGTTTCTAAGATAGCTACCCATCTTAGTGGGACTAACAACTCTGAATGGACACTAGTTTTCCCAATAACACACTTAAACAATAATAATCTTGTTAATTTTAAGGCTAGGTTGTTGTTTGCTTTAGATAATTGTGTTGAAAATTTTTTCATCATTTAAATATTGCATTCACCCCATAACATTATAACATCATTAGAAATTATGTGAAAAGAAAAATAACACCAACAATGCAGTGGAACATAAAGGAACAACATAAGAAAATCATACACAATAGAGACACCATGATTTAGGTCAAAGACCAAGGAAAACCCCACAATGGGGAAAACCCAACCAAAATATTCTTCTATTAGACATTCCTCAAATTTTCAGTTGAGATACAAATTACATCCATAGTGAGATACCATAACATTGTTGCAAGAAACAATATCATCAACAAGCATTATCACATATTTTGGGCTATATCAAGTCACTTCCATAAGGTAATCATGGAGCAAGGTCATTGATATATATACATCATATATCACTATATTATCTCTACCATGTAGATTTACTACCATCATGAAACACCCTCATCATCACTTACATTACAAAGTGTAAGGTCATTGTCCAAATGTCACTATTTAGCAAAACTCTAACTGATTAGGTCTATTAGTGTTTGTTTCCTTGATTTAATATATCATAGTATGTCATAGAGGCACTGTCTCATTACTCACACATCACTTCCATATACTATATATTGTAGTCAACAAGAATATATTATCACATGCATCAATGCAATTAGGACTCTACCATATCAAGTCATATGGTTAAGGTCACCATTATGGATATATTGTATACCAAAGGTAACTGTCAAATCAAATATTAACAAGGTTATTGCCATACAAGGTTGTTGTACTCTCTTGACATTTCAAGATCAAGGTTGCTGCTAAAAATATATTATTGTGTCAAAGATAAGGTTACATCCATTCACAATCATTGACATATTCATAAGCATGTTACATCCAACTTTTATAAAACTATCATACACAAAGGGTATCTTTGTCTAGAGTTACTCATACGAGTCCGTATAACAAAGGGCAAGAGTGAATAATCTATATTCGAGTCACTTATGTCACATAGAGAGATAATACTAACCTCAACAATCAATAAAGAGTATATGTGAGTCAATATAAGCTTCAAGCCACAAAGGATGGATGTGATGAATGATACAGATTAAATCAAAGTATAAATGAATACATGAGACAAGGAGAAATTTCAAGCCATTACAAATAAGTAATCCACTGAGTAGAGAAATATGCGAGCTATAGGAGAAGAATGTGGGATATTGTGCAATATATATAGTTGAGAGATGCCACCGTAGAGACATATGTGTTGCCATACAAAGATCATGAGAGATGTAATACTAAAGTGTGATCCATAATTAATAAATGAAATAAGTGCGAATAGAATGTGAGCCTTAAAGCATAATTGCAATCCATAAAATATAAGTGTGTGCCACTATGAGTAAGTTGCAAGCCCCATAACAAAATGCATGCTTCAGATTAGAATGAGATCTACAAATAATGCGAGCCTCTTAGAAACAAAGTATGGGCCATATCGATCACTTTAAAATGATGACATAGAGTCATTGTATTTTATTGTGGGCCTCAAAGCAATCAAACCATAGAAATATGCAAAATGAACCATCAACAATTCATAAGCGAGACATATTTGTGAGCTTTAGAAGTATACCCAAACTACCACAAAGGTTAAAATTGATTGATTAAATGGAGGGATGATGTTTATTTATGTTGTTCCAATGTGTGAAAAGTTGCATCCTTTGGGGAAGGCTGACATAACCATATGAGAGGCCAACTTTAATTCTTTTGAGGAAATCATAAAAAATTGAAGTAATATTAAATATGTTTTCCAAAATTTTGCCCAAATAACATTGTTACAATAATAAATTTCTTTATATAATTTGGATTTCCTTCTGGGGTGAGATGGGCTATCCTTTGGGTCTTAGGTTTTCCCTTTGGGGAAATTCATTATGAAGCTACCCAAATATCAACACTCCCTCTCATATAGGGAGGAATTTCCATCTGCATCATAAGTCTCATCTTGGATGTACATGCTTGCTGCATCAAAAATCATTTTGTCTCATAGAATAATAACAATCCACAACCGACAGTAGGGGAGATCTATTAGATCTTCCAAACCCTACTACTTTCCAACTTAAGTTCCATGACCTTCATCTCACTTGCATCCATCTCATCACATTTCGATTCAACTCGTTTCCTTTGATCATCAACTAATAAATGATGTATTTATCTAAAAATTAAGAATCATCATAGGGGAGCTTCAGCTGCCACTCTATATCCACATACCACAAGCAAGATTAATTTTCCACCTTATATATCTAATCGACAATAGGTGAAGTACAACTTACCAAGTAAGGATCACAACCATCCCATTGTCTGATGAGATTAGGTGAGATACCACTTGCCATGAGAGGTAAGGATAACATCCATCCTATTGTCCAATGGTAATGAGTAAGATACAACTTACCATAAGAGGTAAGGATCACATCCAACATAATGTTCATATATATTCCCACCTTAATCCTCAAGAATCAAGTGGTAGAACACATGAATTACATCACTTGAGTGAGATACAACCATAAGAGATAAGGATCACAACCATCTCAAGTATCCTCACACATTGGCCAAATGGGTGGCAATCCCAATAAGCCCAACGTGTGGGTAGGATGCATACTAGGGTATAATCTATCAAGTCCAAACATGATAATGGGAGATACCTAACTTGCAGTAAATGACAAGGATCACACACTCCCTATAGTGACAATAAGCACAATACATCTTACCGCAAAGGGTAAGGAGCACAACCATCCTATTATCTAGAGATCCCTCAACCCTAAGAGCCCTTTGGGCTCCATTCCCTCCCTAGGAGCTCAAATAGGGGGAAGAACATAAATCCTTGTTCTTGATCAACCATGACTCCTTCCTCTCATTAGTTCCTTCATTAGTATTACAACTTTTAGTCCTAGCCATATTGCATGACACTTAGAGAATATTGGGTCAACCAAAAAATTATGTTGGCTTGAGGGGACCTGACCCAGGTTCAGCATTAACTAGCAAAACAAATCCCTACACTACTGGCCCTTTTGGCATCAACCCATGGAGCACGAACCAAAGTCTCACCCGAAGTAGTATGGTGGGGGGTGCTGGAACCAAGTTTCCACACCCTGAGATGGTTGTGATGTTGCTTGATTCCCTCTATCCATGCCTTCATGCAAGTCACTTAGCTCTAGGGCTTGCAAGACGAGCCCTTTATTCCATTCTTCAATACATATGTGAAAGGGTATGATCGACCTTCGCACATCCCTAGCATGCTGCTCAGGTACTTTCACGCTGCTATGGTAGCGTGCCATGTAGATTCCCCAAATAATATAAGTGGCTTGCTTATCTTATCAAACAATTATAGTTAACATCACGTAAAGAGATATTTGTAAATGGATTCAATTATTCAATGTAATTGCATTCATTTACGCATCACATAAGCATAATAAAGGAAATTCATACATAACATATCAAGATGCATCAATAGAACAAAGATATAGGAATTGTTGAATATTTCTCATTATTGATATCTTCCAAGTGATTATAGACTCTTTCCACCCTACGCACACAACTGTAGGGGTCTGCACACTCAGCTACGGACTTATACCCTAGGCCTTTGCACACTCAGCTGCAGAGCCTCTACCTACGCTATAACCCAAGACATAGACTTCTTACTTCATAGCTACGATTCTCTTACATTGTATGTCTCTAACTACTTATGTGATCCCATGGTCCGTGAACCATGGGTAGATCTCTTACATCCAACCTTACTTTACAAAACTAAGGGCGGACTACCCTTTTGACAAATGACACCTTCACACTCTGCGACCACAAAATGTGGAGACTACAATTTTATTACAAAATTTGACTCAAACATGGGATTTTAGCTCCAAAACTACCCTTGGGGTTTCCTGCTCCCAATAGGCCCCCAACACAAACATCGTGACTTGCCTCGAGTCACTTGATATGCACAGAGATCTTTGCACGAGGTCCTTCCAGCTTGACTCGTATGAATTCTACCTCGGCCATGTACTGAGTTGCCGCCTGCTTCACGTCTTCCACTATCTACTCGGTCACTTCTCCTGCACTGTTAGCATGAATTTTTTGTTGTGTTGCTTGTAGAGTCGCAAGCTTTCCTTCAATATTTCCTATGATTGCGTAAGCTTCCTCCAGCTAGGGCTTTAGTCTCACCTTCAGCACTGCTTCCTTATGCAGTGCTGCATCCACTTGTTCCTTTAGTTGCTTGGCCTCCTACAACTTGGCTAGCCTCTGTGTTAGCACGATGATTCACGTTGTGCCCTTAACCTCATCGTACCACTGTTGTAGCTCGCGCGCTTCCATCTCTAGCCTTTGTATATTGGGGTCGGCTTGCAAGCTTGTCAGGACCTCAAATGATTTCTCAAACAACTGCGTGCAATCTGCTACTGCACTATCCACTGTTGCTACTGCTTCTATGATAGTGGTTGCCCACTCCATTCGGTGTCACTTCTGTCGCCAAATCATGAATAGTAACTTTAACGATCACTTTCCAGCTGACCTGCATGATTTCTCCCTTGGTAGCGCAGCTCCCTTTGCGCTGCTATGTGTTATAGACATATTTGGGCATTTCAACCCAAAACTCATATGTCGATAAACTAGGGCTCGTCAACCCCTGAAAGAGTTGTTTCATACCCTAAAAGAACATGGTCATCTAATTACACCATTCCCCAAAAGTTCCACCTGAGAAACCATTCAGAAATGGCCTAAACTGAACCATACTGACTGCTACATTGGCCAGGTGCGATGCATACTGAGTGGTACACTGCTTAGGTGCGATGCATACTGATTAGGCTTTCTATAAGGTGCGATGGGCGGGGATGGACAAATGTCCGAGATAGTTTGCTAGGTGGTTTCTCATGGAATCTTCTAGAAACTTCTCTTATGCCACTTGCCTCTCTGAATTCACCCAGGGATGAGTAAGATATCCAAGAAATATCCAAGTGGAACCAATTGTAACAAGTGGAATGACACTAATCAAAACCCCAGAGATGACGCACACCCTTGCACACATCTATAAATGGATCCCTCATCTAAGAGATCTAGAGGCTGGAATATTGTGAATTTCAAGGAAGTGCTGATAGTTTGTAATTGAGGAAGGGGCATTGTATTGTGGGTGTGATCTTGCTATTTCATGAGGTGAGGAGGGATTTATTCTAGGAGGATGATGCTAGATCAGACAACTAGGTTGTAATTCTCCCTTCTACTTAATAAAGTTCTTCAAGTTTTCTTCCATATGATTGTACAATTGTGAATGTTATCATTTGTGAATGCTATTGTATGTTCATTATATATCTGATTATGTAATGTTTATGTTATAATAGATCGAGATGCTTTGACGGTTCTTTGTTACTATGTTTCTACAGGTACTCTCCAAGCAGGTTAAGTACGGGGAGAAGTTGCAAGCTCTGTCAAGGGGGAGAGAGATCAAGCAAGGGATTAAGCAGAAGTTCCAGGCTGGTTCCATTATCTTTCTCTTATTTTTTATACTTAGAAGAAATCATTGAATTGCTTTAAAATGTTGTTTCTAGGGTAGCTGCCAAACTTAGAGGGCTAGTCGTTTGACAAGACACTAGTTTTCACAGAGACAAATTGGCAACTCCATTGGGGAGCGAATAGATGTTTGTTTGTTGTTATTTTTTGTTTTATAACCTATAGACAGAGCTTGAAGTCAGCCAGGTAGCCTTCGAACTGCTCTTGCTCTGCAATTGCATAGTAGATGAATGTTGCTTTAGTCAATATCTACTTTAGTTTATGAATCAAACATTTAAATTACAAGCACATCTAGATGCCCTTTTGGTAGCTCAGTAACCTCTCAAGACATTCCTCTATACTTTGTTCTTTACTGTCCATCATAGCTCAGCGTAACTCACTGAAAGCAACTGCACATCTGAGCCAAAACCCACTTCAGTTGCACTCCCTGGCCCATCGCACTGTCTATCACTGTAACCCAATATGCATTGCACCTCCTAAGTGTGTAAATTGCGATGCATCCCTGTTTCTGTGAAGCCCAGTGCGATGACTGTCTGAACCTATTTACATTCTACAAATTGGGGGTTTTTGACCTTGTTTTCAGTTTTGTTTAGTTGTTTTGCTGCTTATGAATAGTGCCTCCTTACTGAACCCTACTTGCATCACATAGATCAGCCTCCATTTGGTTAGGATTAGTAAATTTTTTATGTATTTATTCATCATTTACAGTCCTTTGTCGAAAATTGTCTTAAATCGATCTGTCACTTTGGTACAAAAAGTGTCGTAATTGTCATTTTGTGTCAAAAAGAGAAGTGTCATGGATTCTTCCTGCCCTAGATAGTTGATTGAACTTTTAATCATGTATTTGGTTTGATTTGTTGATATTTGAAGTGTCAAAATCATTTTTTATTCAAAATTGAAAAGTTTCGTTTAGTCTTCCTTTCTCTTTTGAAGAGGAAATTGTCGAAAATGTCATTTTGAAAGAAACATTTCAGATCTTTGCTGCATTTGGTTTTCCTTTTTGTCACTTTTCACATTAAGGAGAATGAAAAACAAATACATGCATTTTCATTTGCATTTAGTTTGTGTGTGAAAATATGATTTAGGAAAATGCACTTAGTGTGTTCTCTTTGCTCTTTGTTTGAAAGATTTGTATTCTTCTTTCCCTAGTAGCTAAGATTTTCATTGCTCAAAATAAACAAAGATTGTTGATCATTATAGACTGCATTTTAGGAATTTCAAATCAACATCATGTGGTGAACCATTGAAAGGCAAACTTTAAACAATATCAACTCTAAAATAAATTTCAATGAACCTAACAATGCTTTGGAACTTAACGCAACACATCTAGAGGTCTAGGCTAGAGACGTGTTCTGGCGTCATAAAAACTAGTAACTATCATTTTCATCAAAGGTTGGGTGATTCCTCCTCCTTGATATGACACGTGCTAGCATAGACTTGTGCTCCCTTTAACGTCGTGTATATATTGGTTGACCACAATAGGCTTATATCCTTTATCCATAGGAAGTCGATTCTGCCGCCTTATTGATCACAATGCACTGAACACAGCATTCAGGAAGATTGACTACCGTACATAAGTCCTTGGTAATTTCTCTTTAATTTATCACCAAGGTGTATATTGCAGTTTTGCGATTGGTTTAGTAATTCCTCTGTCTAGATTTTCCAGAGTAGTCACTTTCGTTCCTTTTCAACTCTTTAAAAGAAAAGGTCCATCTGAGCACTTGTCACTTCAGGCTCTTAAAAATCGAAGGAGACTAGAGTCATCTTTAGCTTTTTCTCGACTCATAAAAACTGAAAAAGAAAAGTTGTGTCAAAGCATCTTTAAAATTAATTGAATTCGGAATAACATCCCTGTTCCTTAGTTGATCTTAGGTTGAGATATATGGAGACAAATCCAGAGTCCACCAATCAATGAATCCCTTTTGAAGGGAATCCTAGTCCTTTTCCTTCTTTCGGAAATATTGGTACTCCTTATATGGCTACATTATCCCTTCCGGGATTTACCATTGGCCTGCCAGTATGGTTATTTTCAACCTCCTTGGTTCAAAATGATGAGACTTCTCTGAAATCGAGTACACCTCCAACTGGAAAAAATCAACCTCCAGTTGATCCTAAAGTTGACCCTTTACCTTCTTCCTCATTTGTTTCTCCCTCCCCCTCTTCCTCTTCGCTTAGTAAAAGTATTGATACTAGTAACTAGGTGGCTAAGAAGAAGAAGAAAGGGAAGAAGAAGAAGAAGAAGAAGCCAATTAGGTAAGGGGCCAACCAAGCAACCATTGCTTTGAATGCAACATCTGATGAAAATCCATTCATTAAGCCTCACAAAGGAAAATACCCATGCGTAGTGTGTACTGGAATCCATTTTCATCGAAATTTTCCTTATTTTCCTCAGATATTGAAAGAATGATCTTCCCATCTACACCATCCCGTGTCATCAACCTCTACAGATCATGTTGGTAATACACTATCAACTAGTGATAGTAAAGTTTATGGACGGAAGCGAAAAGTCAAGCTTCCATGTAAGTTATGTGAAGGTATACACCCCTTTCACCTTTGCCCCTTTTTGGATGAAGCCAAAAGAGTATTAGATAACCGTCTTGCTTCACCGCAGCGACTTCCATCTGGTTACAAGAAACTCTCCCTAAATCCTTCACTAGTTGATAAACTGACTAACCAAAATCAACCATCGGTCAAAACCACTCTCTCTGAAAGTGAATTCTACGAGTCTCTACCTGATCCAAATCAACAGGTCAAGGTAACGGCTAACCCAATTTCACCTTCAATTAATTGTTCCTTCCTTAAGAGAGTGAAAATGATACCGCTAAAGTTCTCTTTGTTACTTCAGATTCTAACGAGCTTGGGGGCAATCTGCCTGTTCCATCAATACAGGAGGAAAATCCTCCAGTTCTCGTAACTCAAGGGGTTAATTCTCCATTTCTACGGTACCCCCTCTAGTAGTCTAGTCACTTTCTTTGATTGGAATCGACTGACAAGATTTCGCCTTCCTTCTTATGTGCCATTCCAAATCATAGTACAAGTTTGTAAAATGATTGTATCTGATACTATTATAGACGAAGGTGCATCTGTGAGTATCCTTTCATCAACTGCTTGGCAAGCGCTCGGTTCGCCATCGCTTGTGCCTGTTACACAGAATCTGTTGGATTTAACAAAGGAACCAGTCGACCATTAGGGATCCTTCCTCAGATACCTATCACTTTGGGAGAAAAAAACCATTTATCTGAACGTGATGGTAGTCCGAGGACCTTTAGATTACAATTTACTTCTTGGGCGTGACTTTGTTTATCACATGGGAGCTATTGTTTCAACACACTTTCGAGTGATTTGTTTCCTGCATGAAGGCAGGATTGTCACCATTGACCAGCTTTCATTTCCCGATACAAATATGGCTCCTAGTCAACCATCATCCCTAAATGGTCCATTTATACCAATGGTATCATCCCTGCCACAATTTAATTATGTGGCAACCTGTTCCATACCTACATCAACTGGCGATCAATTCAGTGATGTTGTACATCATGTACTAGGGGCATTGGAACCAGATTTCTCCTTCATGACCTCTTATGAGTCATGATCGGGAGCTCGGAGGATATTTCGTTGTCTTGTGTCAACCTCATTAAAAAATGAAACCAAGGATGTGAGCATAATTCCTTGTCTTGTGTCAAGCTCATTTAAAAATGAAACAAGGTCCCAAGTTCAAAATCGAGTCTGTGATTAGATTTCGTATAATCCCAGTCGAGTCTTTCTCTTGATCTCGTAAAAGAACCTTCATTCCATCCACCTGATAACCATGAGTAGTCTGGTGAATGTAATGAAGCTTGGGGGGAATGCACCTAGTTGTAAAGATAAGTTTCCCTGTAGGTGATGTGATTGGTCTGACACACCATTCACCTTTGTCTATTCTAAACGAAGCTAAAGAGGTGTTTTGTCTATTCTGGACGAAACCACCCTACCTCACCATAGTGATTTCCATCTAGTTACAAGAGACTTTATTTTTCTTGCTGGGGGCATGCAAACCCATCTCAAGCATAGTTCCCCCATGGTTCAAGCTTGTCAAAAAATGAACCCATTTTTCAATTTCATTTTCAAATTTTAGTTTTGTTCATTTCAAGCTTGTAAAAACATGAAAGCGAAACCAAGCATAGTTCCCCCATGGTTCAAGCTTGTCAAAAAATGAACCCACCTTCAACTAAATAACCTTTGTGATTTCCATTCTATCAGCCTTTTGAGCCTTGGTTGTGTACCTCTCATCACCTCCAACCTTTTGGCCGATCATATGCTGTCACTTGGTTGTTTTACCCTTTTTGAGGAACAGTTGCGATGAGTGGTCTTATTAGCCAACCTCTTTACAGAATTAACCATGTTTTGAGAAGTTCCAAATTCACCAGAACCAGTTGCTACCCTAGACACCACTCGTTCCTCAAAATCGAATCTCCTTTAAACCCTTTTCAGACTCGTTATAAATGAAAATATTGTCGAGTAATTGGCCTTTACATGTTAAAGTGCTTGGAAATGTCATCCCTCCTGTACATTTTAATCTTTTTTGGACCTGAGGGATTATATCACGAAAAAGTTCAAGTGCTTGTCTTTTTCGGCTCGTTAAAGTGATCAGAATAGTAATCCCTTTTGTATTATTTTATCCTTTTTCGGACCTAGGGGATTATTTTACGAAAAAGAACTTTTGGAGTTTTCTTTTCGTCCCTTTTCAAACTCTCTAAACATGAAAAGGACCGAGTTATCATTATCGTTAGACTCGTTAAAACAATAGTGACAAACTTGTCCATTCTAGACAAGACCGAGTTTCACTGTCGCTAGACTCATTAAAACATAGCGACAGGTTTGCCCGAAGGGAAAATTATAGAACAAGCATATGTTACCCTCCTCAAGCTTGAAAAAAATAAAGAGGTACTGGTCAGCAATGACTGGGGAAAAAGGGAAAAAACTTGAAGAACTTATGGTAGCAGGTCACTCTTGAACATGACACTTTCACTTCATCACCATTATTGAGTCGAGTTGGGTTATTCCGTTCACCGGTCATCTCACCATTGGTATTTAACACCATCCACCTTTTGGGGTTAATGCTACCAATCCATCTCAGTGTCGCCGACATGTTCAAGAGAATTCATTCGGTTGAGAAACCATAATCTAGTTAATGCTTCATCCACTGCAATACCTTCAACCTTCATTGTTCATGACCACCATTCCTGAACCTTGTGTCGTCTGATCGTTTTCACCTCCAAAAATCATTTGCTTCATTTCATGTCATAGATGTGGGATACATCAAGGCCCTCCTATAATGAGTCACTTCTTGTCGAAATCAGCTCATTATCCAAGAATTTGACTTAGAAACACCCCTTTCAGTGCTTTGAAGCTTGCATATATCAATGACAAGTTTCTCACTTCCAGCGATAGGTTGACATCAATGACCTTCGATCGAAATATTTTGCGTGGTGTTCGACATCGGATCATATATTCACACCACGTGAATTGTACTGTAGTACCTTGAGGGTCATTATCATTATCGATGATTCCTCTCGCGTCTATTAACAACTCACATTATTGGCTGGTAATCAGGCGATGTCTTTCCATGTTCGACTTCAGAACATCTCTTCACATGGATTAACTTGTACATCGGGCAAAGATTGAACGAGTTTGAAGACCCCGGATCTAGTTTCATCCATCCGGGCTACGATATATTTAGGGATATAAAAACATCAAATGTACAAAGGCGCTACACAGATGCTCATCCAAACCAAGGATGATGACTCTACATCTGAAGAATCACCAGTGTGCATCTACAGATGACTATCTGATCTGTGTACATGAAACGAATTTATAAAGCTGAGCATGGGAATGCCCACCTCAGCTAGATCATGAAAATTATATTATGATGATGTATTTTATTGTAACTTATGCAGGTCACCTTCCAGTTCAAAACCTTAGATCCTCATGATAAAGCATTTCACCCGACATCAAGATTTACGACTTCATGCTTTAGGGGAAACTGTTATAGACATATTTGGGCACTTCAACCCCAAACTTATATGTCAATAAACTAGGGCTCATCAATCCCTAAAATATTTGTTTCATACCCTAAAAGAAAATGGTCATCTGATTACACCATTCCCCAAAAGTTCCACCTGAGAAACCATCCAGAAATGGCCTAAATTGAACCATACTGATTGCTACACTGGCTAGGTGTGATGCATACTGAGTGGTACACTACTCAGGTGCGATGTATACTAATTAGGCCTTCTATAGGGTGTGATGGGTGAGGATGGACAAATTTCCGAGATAGTTTGCTAGGTGGTTGCTCATGGAATATTCTAGAAACTTCTCTTATGCCACTTGCCTCTCTGAATTCACCCAGGGATGAGTAAGATATCCAAGAAATCTCCAAGTGGAACCAATTGTAACAAGTGGAATTACACTAATCAAAACCCCAGAGATGACTCACACCCTTGCACACATCTATAAATGGATCCCTCATCTAAGAGATCTAGAGGTTGGAATATTGTGAATTGCAAGGAAGTGTTGATAGTTTGTAATTGAGGAAGGAGCATTGTATTGTTGGTGTGATATTGCTATTTCATGAGGTGTAGAGGGATTGATGCTGGGAGGATGATGCTAGATCAGACAACTGGGTTGTAATTCTCCCTTCTACTTAATAAAATTCTTCAAGTTTTCTTCCATATGATTGTACAATTGTGAATGTTATCATTTGTGAATGCTATTGTATGTTCATTATATATCTAATTCTGTAATGTTTATGTTATAATATATCAAGATGCTTTGATGGTTCTTTGTTACTATGTTTCTATAGGTACTCTCTAAGCGGGTTAAGTACGGGGAGGAGTTGCAAGCTCTGTCAAGGGGGAGAGAGATCAAGCAAGGGATTAAGCGGAAGTTCTAGGTTGGTTCCATTATCTTTCTCTTATCTGTTATATATAGAAGAAATCGTTGAATTGCTTTAAACTGTTGTTTCTAGGTAGCTGCCAAACCTAGAGGGCTAGTTGTTCGACAAGACACTAGTTTTCCCATAAACACTATGGACCCTATGACACTTCCTTGCTTCGCAACATCCTCCAGTCGTGCATCTCCCCAACCCAGGCAGTGTATTTTATAGTCTCGTTCCTCCTTTTAGCTGCCTGGAGCACTAATACTGTGCTACCTTCATTTAGTCACATGGGCCAGACCGTCTATGTATGGCTTCAAGCGACTGCCATTCACCTTTCCGGGGAAGGGTTCTCCATTCAATTTGAACAATTGTACTGCTCCTCCATCGGTAATTTCCTTAATGACATAGGGCCCTAACCAGTGCATTATGAATTTCCTTGGAAATTTATCAAACTTACTATCATATAGCAAAACCAGGTCATTTACCTTAAATGAGCACAACTTAATGTGTTGATCATGCCATGCCTTTTCGCACTACTTTTGGACCTGTTAGTGAAATCTAGCCAAAAATCTCCCTTCCTCGAGCTCATCCAACTATGTGAGCCTCTCCTCTAGGGCTCTACGATCCATCATACCTGTGAGCATTGCTATGCGCAAACTAGGCACAATATATTCCATAGGCATTACTGCTTCAACACCATAGACAAGCATAAAGGGGGTTTGTCTAGTCAACTTCTTGCATGCCATTCAATAATCCCATAGTACTGTAGGTATGCAGAGGTCCCAATCACTTCGTTGATCATTTCGAACCTTGGTCAGCATGTTTTCAAGAACCTTGTTGAACGCCTTCACCATCCCATTAGCCTACGGGTGATAAGGTGTGATTTTCTGGTGGTATACCTAAAATTCTTCTGTCAGCGCGCTGATCATCGCATTCAGGAAGTGCATACAATGATCACTCATCAAGATATTTGGACAGCCAAATCGCGTCACTACGTGCTCAAAGAGGAATTTTGTGGTGGTCGTGCCTGTGCAATCCTTCACAGGTTGCGCCTCCAACTAACGAGTCAAATACTCCGTCGCGGTGATAATGTACCTTGCTCCCATATTTCCTTAGGGCTGAAAGGGTCTCACAAAATCTATCACCCACTTCTCAAAGGGTTGCAATGACATCTTTGGATTCAAAGGCATCTCATCCTCTGCGATCGCCTACCAGTCCTTTGACACACATCACATACCTTGCAATGCGCTTTTGAGTCCTGATGGAGGGTTGGCCACCGTAAGCCTATGCATAGAATCTTTTGCGCGGTTGCTCTTCATGCATAATGTCCTCCCAGGGCACCCCCATGAGCGTCCGCAAGGATGCTGCTTCTTTTGAACTCAGGTACATACCATCACAATATCTCATAAGTACCCATCTTGTACAGATGCCCAATAATGACAGAAAATCTGTCGCACGCACCACTAATTCCTTCTTTTGCAGGACAATGTATCCTTCTGGTGGAGTACCTATTGTTATGAAATGTATTATATCCTCAAAATGACCATCTGCGACGCACACTTCAAATAGCTACATGTTAGGCAATCCCTCCTCCAAATTAGTGGGCTCTTCCCCTGTTTTGATGCGCAACAGATGGTTTGGTCCCATGTTTAGTCGTCCAAGCTTTACAATAACTTCAAAATCATATCCCTGGAACAATAAGAGCCACCTATAGATTCTCCCCCCCAACACAGGCTTATTGACCAAGTACTTCAGCGTGGAGTGATCCGTATACATATTAAAATGGCCTCCCAACAGGTAGTGCCTAAACTTCTGGAGCGCATACACCATATCTAACCCTTCACATTTGGTGGTAGAATAGTTCTTCTCTGCTTTGGATAATCTTCGGCTTGCGAATGCGCTAGGATGGTCCAAGCCTTCTCCGCCAGCCTGTGTCAGTACTTCTCCCAATGCTATACATGATGTGTCGACATGTACATGAAACTCTTTCTTCTAATCTGGGAAGACTAGGATCGGCGTGGTGACCATGTTTCTTTCAATACATCCAAGCTCTTCTTACATTCCTCATTCCAGAAGAATGTTCCTTCTTCAATAATTTTTCCATAGGCATGGTGATCTGGGTATACCCTTTGATAAACTTTTTGTAATTTCCCGTATGTCTCAGGGTAGCGCGTAGCTGCTTCACACTCCTTAGCACCTCCAATTTCAATATCACTACTATCTTTGCGAGATCTACCATCAGTCCTTATCTGCAAACCACATGCCCCAACAGGTTCCCAAAAGGAACAAAAAACAGACACTTCTTGATATTGAGCGCAATCTGGTATCTTTGACAAGTATCCAAAATTAGGCGCAAGCTTGCTACATGGCATTTAACCAGTCCAAACACGGTCTAGTCATCAAAATATACCTCCAAGAACTTATGAATAAATTCCTTGAATGCAGCCACAACTATGCGCGAGAAGATCGTAGGTGCATTCTTAAATCCAAACAGCATTACAGTGTACTGAAAGCAACCCCACTCAATCGCGAAGGTCATTTTTCTCCTATCCTTTGGCATTATTTTGATCCGGTGGTACCCAGAGAACCCATTAGTGAAGGAATATGCTTCCTGGCCACCTACATTGTCCAACACTTCATCAGTGAATGGAGTCGGGAAAGGATCATGTACACAAGCGTCATTCAACTTCCTGAGATCCACACATATCCTCATTTCATCCTTCATCTTCTTTTCATGTACCACCATTGGGCTTACCTAGTCAGATTCCTCCATAGGCTCAATGATGCCTGTCGTCGACATCTTGTCTAGCTCTAAGTGGACCTTCTCCTTATATTTCTGATTGAGATGGTAAGGCCTTTACTTAACCGGCTTCGCATCAGACTTTAACGTAATCTTCATCATACCTAGATCCCTGATTATCCCCTTCAGATCTGAAAACTTGGTAGGGAATAAATCTTGGTATTTGCAGAGTAATTCAATGACCTTATCCATCATTGCATTGTCCCAATAGTCTCCAATCTTTGCAAATTTGGATTTTGCCTCCGTACCAATGTTTACATGTTTCGTTTTCAATGGTGCGGTTATATCAAGGTTCTGAATTTGTGGTCCTTCAACCTTGTGGTGACCCTCTGTTTCTGGAATGTTAATCTTCTACGGATCCTCATCTTCTTCTTCAGCAGTCACGTTATAGCATTCCAACGCGTGACTTAATTGAGTAGCCCACTCAGGCTGAGTCAGGTCCAAAGGATCCTGTGGTATTCGAAAGATAGCTACTTTCACTTCTTCTAGCGCCTCATCAATGCAGTCAAACCCGTCTTGAAAACTTAATGTCATTAAAAAGCCCTCACGCAGAATATCCCATTCACTTGTACCATAGCGGAGCTCTGTTTCTACGTAGCAATTCATCAGGACAACATCCAGGGTATGACAGAACAAGTGCACCCATTCAGGTTGGGGCATTTCTTCATAAGCCTGGGCCCATTTGGGAAAATGCGTGTGTAGATCATCCTACCCATCATACTTATTTGTCATTCACATCTTAGGCTTCCCAAATGCCAATCGTCAAAGCTTCCCTTATGCGTACCCCACCATCTTGCGGGCATAGCATGCAGTGTTGAATCCAATGCCTGGAAGTGTTGCTTTTCTGGTACCTCCCTTTCAAATGCATCCAAAAGGATATCTAGCTCATTCAGGCCATCGTAAATAGGCATATTTCTTACCTCCGAGGACACAGAGCGCAGCGATCGGGTCATCATGTTGCAATTCAGCGTAGTCACTTCGTGTAACTGATTCTGCCAATGTTATAACTCTTCATTGGAGTCCGAAGTGCAGGAAATCTCACGATCCTAGGTAATTCATCCATCCATAGTGGGATTCACCCAATCTTGATCTTGCATTGTTATCTTATAGATACAGTCGAAATCCTCATCACTTTCGTAATTGCGAACTGGTTCAGTATAGTGCGATCCCTCAACAGGATCTAGGGGTGCTATTATGCGTAGTGATTTCTTCTCAAAGGTCAGCTTCTACTTCTTTAGACTGATTACCTCGTTCATATCAGTAGCCCAATCAATTCCCAGGAGTGCAGGATAGGGATTATTGTCATCCACTATCTCTATTATCTCAAAGTCAGCCAGCGCGCTCACACCTTCAAGGTCCATTGTCACCCCCTGCAACCGCCCCATGGGAATGATCTTCTGTTGATTGGCCATCCTTAGCTGAATTGGAGACCATTTCAACATAGGTCTCCCCATTCATTCCCAAGTCTCCTTTGGTAGGACATTCACATTTGACCCCAGGTCCAAAATAACTTGATCCATTTCATACTGTTACACTGAATTTTGTCACCTTGACTATCTGCAGTTTATATGGCCTCATCAATAGCCATATTGTCCTCATTGTCAAGCCCCATGCCTCTACTCTTCATGTCAAAACTTCAAAAAGAGAGAAAGTCACTTAAAAACATGTTTATCTCTGGGTACGCAGTTTCTCTCTACCTTGCCTGCGTGTACGCACTCCAAACACACTGTGCCTGCGTACTTGTATGCTCTGTAAGCCAAAGGATGGGCGTACCCCTGTAAAGGTCAAAAGGCGCGAGTTTCATCTTTAAAAAGTTACTTGTGGTCACTTCTAGAGCCTTCTAGAAGAGTGTTTGACGTGTATTGAACGCCTCCAGATGGTTCATGCATCCCTATGATAGAGGAACTTATCCCATCAAGAGAGGAGCTACCCCATCCAAAGAGGGAGTATCCCATTGATGTTGGAACTGAATAACTTCCTCTAGAATACTATAAATACAGGCATTGGGCCAAGGGAGGGAAGGTTGAAAGCTGAACATTCTAAAGGGTAAATGCTGCTGGAATTAGGACTTCCATTGTTGACTTGTGAGGAGAGATCACTATCCTTCCTTGTTGCCATTGGGAGTGGGTGAGCTTGTCAAAGTAGAGGAAATCTCTTGCTGGACCCTGGGAGGAGCTTGCACAACACCAAGGCTCAGGTTGTAATGGTTCCTTTTTTGATTATTTAATACAAATAAGTCCATTCTTCTCAATGATTTGTTAATGAATTATTTCATGTACTCCTTGGTCTATGTGATAAATATGCTTTGTTTTATGATGAATATTCAGATGCTATGTAATCGTTTTCTTTGTTAGTGTATGCAGGTCTGAAAGTGAAGGAGGAGCTCATCTGGATCAGCAAGGCTGGACTGCTACAACAAGCGTTGGACTTAAGGTAAGATCAAAAACATTTGAATTCTCGTAGAATAATGTGTGTTTAGAGAAGGATAGCTCTTGTTTGGTTTGTTTGTCACTAGAGAGTCTTAGACTCCTAGGGAGGTTAGATTTGTCCGCAAATATAACTCTTTCCGCATGACAACTATATACCAAGTCATGTATACACACAGGTTCACTATATACAAAGTCGCATATACGTAAAGGTATACACAGGTTCACTATATACCAAGTCGCGTATACACACAGGTTCACTATATACAAAGGCATGTATAATGTACACATGCACTTTCGTAGAAGGAAAGACGTGTGCATGTCAGAAAGCTAAGTTTTGGTTCGTGGTATTTGGACCATGGTATTTTGGTATTGGTCCATGGTATTTGATCCAAGGTATTGACCCCAGTTATTGGGTCCAAGATATTAATCCTATGTGGTTTTGGACCATGGTATATAGAGAGGCGTAAACCTATATAAGGAGAAGAAGACCATTAGACAAAAGGGCAAGTGGGCAAATATTGAATACATGATGAAGTGTGAGATATAGTATGTTGGTTATGGTTTTGTGATGCTTTGCTTGATTTGAACCAGGGATGCACCTATGCGGTTGATGATGGATGATGGATCGAGATCATAAGGCTTGGAATATATTATCATTATATGGTTTTATCATGGATAGACTAGATCTGAATTATTGATGCATGTTTTATTGTATAAATGTTATGATCTAGATATGATTGATGTTTGGAATAGCTACAAAGTTATGAGTAAATATTTGGAGATCTGTACGCGGGTTCACTTTGGTAAAAGCGCATATACACATTGGTTAGGCTCATCAAAGTAGCATATACATTATGAAGTATGATATCTAAAGTTGCAGTTGGATCTGGTAGTTATTATAGAGTTCTGTGTTCTAGTGATTGTGTTTTGTTGACAGGGTTTCAGCGATTCAGTGTTGGGTGATTCAGAGATTGATGATGTAGGTTTAGTTGATGGTTGTATTTCAGTGGTAATTGATTTTGTGCTTTTATGTTATTGAAGGATCCAGTCTAAAAATTTATGAAACGTGGTCCCTGGAAGAAAAGAGAAGTTCGTAGCCTTCTGTAGGCTGACGCCTACGTACTAGTAAATTTATCGGCTAGTACAAGAACTAGGGTGTTGTAGCTCCCCTCCAGTAGAAGCTAGAGAACGAAAGAAGGTTGTAGCCTTTTGCAGGTGGGTGCCTACGTATTGGTATGAGTCTGCACCAATACAAGATTGTAAATAGGTTTTTCTTATCTTAAATAAAATAGTAGCAGGTGGTTTTTGTCCCGCATTGGGTTTCCACCTTATATCATGGTGTTCATGTGTGTTTCTTATGTGTGATGATTTTTTATGTTTTTACTGCACCTGGTTAATGTTTATATGGTTAATGAAGTTTTGATGCACTAATTAAAGATCAACATAGGATGAATTAACTGAATCATAAGTTTACTGGATATATGCTAGTTGCATTAATCACAGTTGCGTGTACACGCAAGTTCTCTTAAATGAAGTAGTGTATATGAATCTGGTTATGGAAATAGAAAAAGTTAGTGATTTCCTAATACTGATTCACCCAACCTCTTAGTATTATTTCCAACAGATACAAATGAGAAGCCCCACTTTCTATATATAGGAGTCTAAAGGGTCATAATATAATGAAAACTGACGTAACAATAATAATGTTAGGGCACAATAATAACAATGTGGGGACTAAATGGGCACAAAAATGTAATAAGGGCAGTGTACTAATAACAATAGGGGTTACACTAGTAGTATAGGGACCTAACATGCCCCTCTCCTTCAAAAAGTGTTGTCCTCAATGCTTGAGTAGTTCTTGATGATTCTGTATAAACATTTTGTCCTCCCATGTGGAATTTTCAGTGGGTAAGTTCTTCCACTTCAGAGATATTCTGAAATTGATCGATTTCATAGATGTCGGGTTCCTTTTTATGCGACTACTCTAGGTTCCAATATTATTTTTCCTTCCTCATCAAGTTCTAGAAATATTGTTTGAACTTGGATCTTCTACAACTTTTGAATGAGTGGCGACACTTCTTCGTCCTTCTTCCAATATTCCTCCTTGCTTCATTTATCCAATCTCATTGGATAATAGAAATATCACAAAACAATGCTTCCACATCCTCATCCTTTCTTGAGAGCGCACCTGCAACAAAATTTTGCTTCCCTTTTCTGTAGATGGTGTCAAGGTCATAACCCAACATATTTGTGACCCGTTTTTTCTATTCTTCTAAAGATAATATTTGTTCTAAAAAGTATTTAAGAATATCATGATCCATTTTTACCTTAAAGTGTATTCCCATTAGGTAAGGTCGCCATTTCTTAAGTGCATATAGTATTGCCAACATTTCCTTCTCATAAATAGCTTGCTTGAGAGGTAGTCGTAAAAATACCCAAGCACCTACATAAAAAAAAAAAAAAATTCACTGCAATGTTGATCTACCTATTATTTCATTCGATTCTACATCAAGGTGGCATTATCCTTTAAAAGTTGGAGAACTTTTTGTTGATGCTCAATGTGATATGTCACTTCTTGAACCTTTTTATTCTTGATATCTCCTTCTATCTTAAGAGTTTGAGGAGTGTTCATTTCTTCTAATGCATTACAATATATGGATGGATTGATTTCTTGAGACTTGATTTAATCTTTCAATTCTTGAACATTTTTCTTCTTGATATGTCCTTCTATCTTGATAGTTTGAGGAGTGGTAATTCCATCCAATGCATTACAAGATATGGTTGGATTCATTTCTTCTTTCTCGATATGATCTTTCACTTGTTGAACCTTTTTCTTCTTGATATGTCCTTCTATATTGAGAGTTTGAGGAGTGGTAATTCTTGCCAATGATTTACAAGATACGGTCAGATTCATTTCTTCCTTCCCTGGGGTTGGGTCTTGGTGTATATCTTCTTCTTTTAATGTTTCTTGATCCTTTTCTTCCTCCTCTTCATACTCTATGTAAAATAATTTCTTCTCAACACACTTATGACCTTTAGGTATTTGCTATCACAATTGTAACAAAACCCTTTTTCTTTGTTGTGGTGTAAACCTTGCAGGTTGTGGAAAGCTAGGACAAGAATCACTTCCATAATTATAGTCATGAGTGGTGGGATTCCTTGTTTCCATAATTTCGCTTTCAATTTTTCTTGCCCACCTGAATGCCTTCTCTAATGAATTAGGTTCCCAAAGATGAACCTCATGTTGAATGTTATCCTTTAAAGTACTTATGAAGACATCAATTCTTTGATTCTCTGGAATATCATTCACCCTTATATTCAATTTTTGAAAGTCCTCAATCTGCTCAACCATTGAACACTTTTGTTTGATATTTATCAATTGGCTAAATAAGGTGTTTCTCTTTGTATACTCATAATGTGCTATCATTTCCTCCATGAAAATTGACCATGTAACAAGTGGATCACGGGAACAAAGCCCTTTATACTATAAAAATTGATCTGGTTCTAAATATGAATATGCAATACGTACCTTTTGTAATACCTGCACCTCATGTAGATTAAAATATTGATCCATCTGTAGTGTCTAATTTACTGGATCCTTGCCATCAAACTTCCTCATATCAAGTTTTCTTGATTTTAGGATCTCGATCTTGAAATGATTATAACTTTGTAATTTCGCGAATCTTTCACAAAGGATCTGGTCAAAAATTGGGCTTTAAGCCCCAAAACATGTCTTGGGTGAATTGCATGCCCAATAGGCCCCCAACACATCCCTGTACTACAAGACCTTTCAGCAATAGCACACAAAGTATAGACTAAGGTCTCACCCGTGGTAGTATGTGGGGTGCTTGAACTAGGTTTCCACACCCTTGAGATGTTTGAGGCTATGATTTGGTCCAACTGCTCATCCCTCTATGCAGGTTGCCTCATACACTTCCCTGGCCTTCGCACCCTGATATAATTTTCTTCGCGCAGACCTAAGCAGGGGCTGTGGGGCTTCCGCGCTATTGGTGTAGTGCTCTGCACTATTTCCCTAAGTTACACCTAAGATCCTACCTATTTTCCTTCACTAGTTAGTTACCTTCACATAAATAGTAGTCTTGCATTATATTTACCGATATAACACACACATATAAGTTCGTGCAACAAATAAACAATAGACTTGCAAATTATACCCAATAATACATTAAACAGGAAAAGATACATAGAAATATGGTAAACTTCTCCTTATTGATTCTTCCAATGGTTATAGACTTGACCTGCGCTACGCACTCAGCTGTCGGGGTCCGCACACTCAGTTGCAGACTATTAGGCCTCTATGCACTCAACTACCAAGCCTTCTCCTACTCTATGACCCAAAGACACATGTTACACTTTGACTCAATCTCTTAGAATCATCATGCTTCTTGTCTATTAGCTATCTATACTATCTTATATACTTAGAGCCTCTCTCTATTTATAAAATCTCATTGTCCGCAAACCATGGGTAGGTCTACCAAGCTGACATTACATTACAAAGATGAGGGCAAACAACCCTGTGACACTATTATGGCTTCAGACTTCACACCCAAAATTCGTGGATCTTTTACGAAGGATTTGGTCAAAACTTGGGCTTTAAGCCCCGAAACATGTCTTGGGTGGATTCCATGCCCAACAAGCCCCCAACATAAACATTGTGACTTGCCCTCTAATCACTCTATTGATGCAGAGTCCCTCTAGTTCTGTTTGAGCTACTGCAAGGTTGGAAGTGTGCTGAGCAATTGCCTACTAGATTTCATATATACATTGTTTTGATACCGCGGTGTTAGAACTACCTTTCATCTGTGCCTGTGTCACCTACATTTGTATGATCTTGCCTTCAATTGTTGATGTGATGGTAAAGGCATCATCACCAAGGCTAAATGTGTACCTTCACGACTACTTCTTTGTGCCGTGCCACTTCCACATGTTCTTTAAATGTTTAGGCTTGTTGCATCCGCACGAGCCTCTATGTAAGGGCCACCATATGTATGGCTTCTTTGATGCTGTCATACTGCTACTAGAGTTCACGCACCTATATTTCTAAGCACTGGATGTTGGGGTCCTCCTGCAGATTTATGAGGACCTCAAATGACTCATCCAACATTTTGGTGCAGTCCCTTACTGTACTGGCCATCTCATCTAGTCCTGTTGTAATAGCATTGGCACACTATTATCTTACTCTCAGAGGGGTGGATGGGTGCACCTTCAACTGCATCTTTGCAATCTGAAGGTTCAACTCTACGTAAACCTTAGTCATTTCTTCTCGCGCCTTGCACACTCTTGCTACTAGCTTGTGGATGTGTGCCTCTACTTGTGCGTCTGCTGGTATGGCTAGCTCAGGGATGCTTTGACAAGCTTCATCCAGTACTTGTACCAACTACCGATTTTGTGACATCACTTCATTGTGCTGCAAGCTCAACTACTCCATGTTTATCTTTTGCTCGCTTAGTACTTGTACCGCGCGGCTCTCCCTAGCTTGTAGTTTTGCAGTAATCCAATGCATCAGGACGTATAACGTCTCCCGTGGGAGTGTAACCATGTTGATCTTGAGACTAGTTAGTGCACTAATCATAGGCCTATGAGCCTCATTTGTTGTCACCACTGCCCCTTCCAAGAGTACTATTGTATTTGTCATCCGAGCACACAACATTTTCTCTCCTACAGCTGTCCCTACTACAAGGTTGGTCAAAAGGGTACTAGCCTGAGGAGTGAACACCTAAAACTCCTGGAGTTGTGCTCTAAGAGCCCCCAACTCTTTCTAGTTCTCTTGCACAAAATTCTAGAGGGCCTCAGAGGTGACATTGCACACTATCTCATCAATGTCATTCAGATCACTTTCTGTAAGGCTGATCGGGTCAATAGACAACTTTGATGCCTTGACCTTCTTGTGCAGCCCTGTTTGCACACTCGAGCATTAGCACTTCAGCTGTGTTGAAATAGTTTGTGGGTTTGCACCTCCCTCCTCTTCCTCTGCTTCCTGCCCATGTGAAGGTGATGTTTGGCCCTCACGTGCCTTCTCGGCTGCCTCCTACACTGTTGTTGTTGGTCTTGCTGCAGCCTTTTTCTATCCAGCTGTTGTCTATGCAATGTTCTGCACCTTATGTACTTCTACTGCCACCGCCTCCTTCCTTCTCTTCTCTGCCAACTACACCATTTACAGTCTGGCCTCCTCTTTCTTCCTTTGCACCACAGACTTCTCAATTGCCACAATGTCTAGAGTGCACCACTCTGGCAATCATGTCTCCATTACATCAAATATTACATCATCCGTGGCTACAAAGGGTAGCTCTCTCCATTGCTTGGCCGAGTCCTTATGCACTCTGATGTATATGCCATGGAGGTTCACTTTAAACTCTGCAAAACTTTGCAAGCTCTTGTAGACAATGGGTTATAACCATGGCTTGTGGTTAATCCCCATATTAAGGTTAATTTCCATGAACACCCAGACTATATTTTTATTCCGGATCTAGTTTGCATCCTTTATGGCCCAGAGCGAAGTACTTCATAGCCTCTGGCAGATCCCTGTCAATTTTGGGGAACTAACTGTCCTATGGAAATTCCCCTACCAAGAGCACTATGGATAGTAGAAGCCATGCATAGTGGAATGTTTTGCCTTGTTCTTGGGCCTCATGACAATTCTCCAAGAATTCCTTGCAGAGGAACTCAGACAAGTTAAACTGGACCCCGCTCCCCACACTACTAAGCAAGTGTTACCACTGACTTGGCGACCTCATCTGCACAACAATGGCACATAACCTTACTTTCCAGTATTTGGGTCACCACTCTTACTACTTTGTTATTGATGTTGGATATGGCATAGCCCCTTCTCTTATTCTCCAGTTTATATTTCTTCTTCATGGCCTTCGCAATGGAAAATTCACTATTTTTTCCCTCCGAGATATCTATGGGATGCTCTACTTTGCATGGAAGTTGAGTAATGCAGTGAATCAAGTGTTCTGTGATGGGGATGGGCTCCTCTAGCCATAAACACCCACCATGCACTAGACAAAGCAGCTGGCTGATGACAGAATTTGTTATTGGGGTGTGGTGGAAATGCCACACCTAGAGCAGGTTTAGTAGCCTTGCCTTTTCCAATCTACGCAAACACTTTCACAAATCTAATTCGATAACCCCCATGGAGGTGTTCTACTATGGCTTCACGAGCTATGCAGTCTGTAGGTGAGGGAACTTCTCGTGGTCAGTGAGATCCCAATCTTCAAAATTCAAGCTAGGTACCCGTCCCATGTGTGTGCCCTCAAAAATGATGTCGACCTAGAACGGGGTCTAGAGAGAGCTCTCACTCTCATCGAGATCCTCGGGCACTTTAGCCTTCCCCTTCCATGGGGGGGTATAGGCAGGTAGATTTGTTGGAGGGTGTGTAGGCTCAATTTCCTCCTCCATTCCTTCATCCTTGTCTTCTTCAATGATAATATCCTCCAGGCCTTCCTCCTCCTCGTCAGTTTCTATGTTAATGACTTTCCCCTTCTCCTCCATTGTCAGCCTAGTGTGCAGTGGGTTTCATGGGGACACACGTACGGGAACCATCGCCTATTTGTCTTTCTTTGGTCTTAGTGTGCGCAATCATTTAGGGATTTTTTCCACAATCATAATGCCTTCAAGGGCATCCCTGATAGTCAAGTCCTGCATGGCCTCTTCGGCAATCATTTCTACAATTTCCATAACTTCCTCAGATGTTGCCATCGTGTCTAACCAAAAATCTATCACTCGCATAATCAGGGTCTCAATCAATGCTCTACATAGGTCAAATAGGGCTTTGCTTAGGCTACACGAGGTATACAATTGCTCAATTCTCAAATTACCAAGTGTTTTTCTGCTCGGCAACCCTTTGTAATTTATAGCACCTTTTGAATTTGAATTCGACCATTCCCCCTAAGACCGGTAAATTAATGCTCGCTTGGTGGTAGATTTTCCCAAATCATCCCCATAAATCCTGCCTTAAATTCCTGTTACCTACTCTATTTGGTCTCAAGTTGAGCATCACATTGTCAATGGTGACTCCAATGGTCACTTCCTACCCAACCCACATGGAAGCGTAACCCCACTTGAGCGGTCGCGGACCTTGTGATTCTTTGCTTCTGTACACAGCTTCAACATCGGGTAGAGTAGTTTCTAGTCTCGCACCTCCTTTCAACTGTTAGGAGCACTAAGACTATACTTCCCACTTCTAGTCAGGTGGTCGTGCCACATGTATAGGGTTTCATCCGGTCTTCAATCAATTTTCTTGGAAAATACCCACCTTTAATTGTTACTGGTGGCATCGCACACTTTATCATCTGCAGCGCGTCATCATGGTTTATTCATTTAGTAAAATGTGGTCCAAGCCAAGGCATCAGCCTGCTCAATTCATGGTGATAGTCTCCAAACTTGTCAACATGATTGTGTGCACCTTATTTTATCACCCTGGTCTTCTTATCGATAAAACCTTCCTTTAGCTCGTTCTGCAGCTTCTTGACTTCTGCTTCCACCAAAGCACTTTTTTTCCTTAATCACATCCTTTCTTCCTCAAGTTCTTGGAGCCTAAAATTACCCTGTTGGATTTATTCCTCAAGTCCCAACCATTCTGCTTCATTCGACTGTGCGATCCCTTCTTTCAAGCCTCTATGAATCGTCGTATCAGCTGGTACTTCCATGCGTAGACTAGGAATTTCATGCTCTATGGGGATCACAGTGATTGCTTCATACTCCATCCTTGGAGGTGCCTACACCGTCAGTTTCTTGCACGTGGTCCTATAAGCCCATAGAATTGCTAGTACTTGCAGGTCCTAGTCAGTTCTTTTCGCATTGTGGACCATATTCAACACTTCGCATACTTCATTAAAGGCTTCTGCATGGATAACCTTCTACCCATTTGGTCTTTCCATACTCTATGGTTCCAACCAGATGGGTTGTTCACACCACTGCCTAGCCCCAACATGCTTACTGACAGTGTATCCGAATGCGAATATTTTGTGCATCTGTGTAGGTTTCGTACCATATTCATGTGTCCATCTAGACATTTGGGTGCACAGACGATTTTGTCTGGCAATCTTGTCTATTAATCACATATGATGCTTCCCAAACCACATGCGCATCATCCTCCTACAATTGCGCTAGTTCTCAAAACTTCTTTGGTGCATACTGCACCACCTTGTGGGCGTAGCACACAATACCTATTTCAAAGCTTTGAAACATTGCTCTTATGGTACTTCTCTTTCAAATTTGCTCAGGAAGTCATCTACCTCATTTAACCCATCATACATAGAGAGATTCCTTACCTCCTTCGATATGCAGTGCAATGATCTCGTCATCATGTTATAGTTCAGTGTGGTTACCTCATGTAACCGGTTCTGCCATCATTTTATCTCGTCATCAGAACCCAATGTGCATGAGATTTCTGGCTCCCATGAGATGCATCCATCCAAGGATCGATTCACCCAGTCTTGTTCTCGTGTGGTTATCTTGTAGATGAAATCCAAATCGCCATCACTGTCATAGTCGCACTGGCTCTGTGTAGCACGATCCTTCTGCAAGGTCCAAAGGTACAACTACGCATAGAGGTTTCTTCTCAAAAATCATCTTACGGTTCTTCATATTGATCACCCCATTCATCTCAGTGGCCCAATCTATTCCTAATAGTGCGGTGTAGGGATTTTTTTCATCAACAATCTCTATCACTTCCAAATCTGCTAGCGCACTTGCTCCTTCGATATCTACTATGATTCACTACAATCTCACCATAGGTAGGATCTTTTGTTGGTTTCTCATTTGCAGTTGGATAGGAGACCATTGCAGTGTAGGCCTTGCAATTCATACCAAGGTCTACTTTGGCAGGACGTTTGTGTCTAACCCTAGATCTAGAATCACTTGGTCCATCTCATTTCCCTTCTCGTTCACGTCGTGTGCTTTACGAGCTTCCAGACTATGCACAATTCTCCTGGCGCAATCCCAACACATCTATTTACGAGTTCTTGCAGCCCCTTTACAGCCTTTCTATCATGTAGCAGCTTCATGCATGTTTCCAAGAATGTCGTGAGCATCAATGGGTCCATTTCTAGCTCCGGTCTATCTTTACTTGATGAAGTGGAAGCATCAACGAAGCTCTTCTTGGCTTCCATGAAGGTTCCCATAGCATGCTCCAAATCAAACTCTAGTTCCTTTGTTGGATCCCTGTGAAGTACTTTCTTTAGGCTGCTTGCCTCTATCATCCCTATCGTAATTCCACTTCGGAGCACAATATTCACATTAGGGTCTTCCTCGCATGGCTTAGACCTCATAATTTGTAGGTTCTAAGTTGGGGAAGGATGGAGTGCTCCTATATCATGCAACCTCACAACCTGACATGTGACACTTTGTGGTGCACACAACATACAATCATTTTGCAGACATTAGCCACTTCCTTACTACAGGAAAAGCTCCAGAGGGATATACTAGTTAACAAAAGAAGGAATAGCTGGTGCGTGTGGTAGACTTTTCTATTATTGCAGGGAATTTGTAAAATATGGGATGAGACCAAATACTGCAACGATATGTGCCTAAGTTTGATCAAAGTAGTGTCCTTGCTGAATCTCATAGAGGAGCTGTGAGAGGCCATTATGTAGGAAAAGCAACAACACATAAAATTTTCCACGCTAGGTTGCGGTGGAAAAAATTTCATAAGGATTCCAAAGCATATTGTAGGGCATGCGATGCATGTTAGAGAACCAGTAGGTCATCATGGAGGGATGAGATGAGTTTGAATCTGAAGGTACCATTGTAGCCATTTGAAAAATGGGCAATTGATTTTATAGGGATGATTCAGCCTCCAAGAAATAAGACAAGTGCACGGTATATCATCATCGCGAACGAGTATTTGACGAGATAGCAATAGAAACCATTACACCACATGTTCAACAAAATATGCACTAGAATAACTAAATTATTTCAACTATTTTGGTAAAATTTAAGAAAACATGCATTACACGCTTTTAAAGAATAGTCTTACAAATGAATACAATGCATGCATGAAACTGTGTTGGACTCTGACAGGACTCTCAATTAAGTGAAATTTCCAAGACACAACCACACACCTTACATCACTAGGCCTAGCAGTGGAGCATTGGAGCCACTGCTCGCTCCTCAAAGAAATGATTATAGACTCTCAAGACTATGTGGGAGGCGCCAAGGTGAAAAATCCTTTACATGTACAAATGAGGGGGTATATATAGCCAAGGGTGAAACTAACCTTTATGACTCTTTGAATTCCCTCATGACTATTTGACTTATTTGAATCTTAAAATTCATTCATGTCTCTCTTTCATTTCCACATTACATTACATTTATTACAAGTTTTTCCCAAACTAGTGATGTGGTGAAGACGGCTCACGACACAACTTGATATGACATTGCTCACATGAACATGCTAACTGTGGTGTCTGTGCTGATTTGTTATGTTGTTGGGTGATGAGTATTCTCCTGGTGTATCATATCTTCACCTCTAAATGATGAAGTTTTTAGGGTATTTTATTGTCTTGGTATTTTCTTGATGGTTCATGCACGTGTATGTATCTCCTTTTCTTGCTACTTGGTATGATTTGTGTGTTAGTCTAACTGCAAGCAAGTCTTCTATTGTGCGCTTGTTCTTCATTTCATTCATCATCATGTGATGTTCCATTCATGTACCTGCTTTTTCAATCACTCATGATGATATGACATAAAATCTAGAAATCTCCTAATGTACCATGGTGCATTTTTTTGTGATCGATCCAGGTGACTAGGAGGGAGGACAAGGTACTAAGACTACGTAAAGCATAGCTCAAGTCAGGATGCTAGGCTACGGGGTAGAGTACGGAGAAACTACACAAAGGTCACTGGGAGGCTGATTTGAGAAGTCCAGGAGAACAATACCATCTGGAGGAGAGGGCTCAGCTGGGAGGAAGAATTGTGTAGTTTTTCTTGGGGAGCAGTGTGGGCAACAAGAAGCACTGGTAGTGAAAACTACGCAATTTCCTAGAGGAGATCGAAATGACATTGCGGGATCTACATGTAAGAATTGCATAGCTCTGGGAGATAATCAAGGAAGGACATGACTGTGCAGTTTCTAGGCTGAGTGGAGTGTCGGGCAGCAAGAGGAATGTCAATGAAAACTGCATATATTTTAGCAAGAGAGCATACTACACCAGCAAGTGGACTGTCCCTGGCAAACCTAGACAATTTCCTAGGATAGTGAAGTGACAGGAGGTAGAGGCTTGTCCCTCATGTCTACATAGTTTCTGTAGGAAGTGTGGGCATGAAGGCTAGAAAACTATTGCGCGGTTTTGGGGATGCGTGCAGCCTTGGGTGACAACTCAAGTTAGATCTTCTGGTTGACTAGAGGGAGGCCTGGTGGATGATCTTATAGGAATTGCAACTTGGAATAACTTCTTGGGAATCCTATGTATAGTTCTAGGAGCCAGTTGGTTGGCTCATTTCTAGAATTGCGCAGTTTCCGCTGCCAAGGAGGATAGCCTCAAGATTTTTTCAGTTCTAAATGTAGGCTCACTGAGGGCTAAGACTGCGTAGTGTAGCTCAGTGGAGGTATGGTTGATGGAAGGTTGTCTAGTCGAAATTTTTTCAAGATAAATGGTTAAGTGTGTGAGAAAGAGAACTCATGTATATATGACCTTGTGAACAAAATGACAAGACAACATGTGCCCAGTGCGACCGTGTAAATGTGAGAGAGAAAAGTGAGACACTTAAGATGGGTCATTGAATGATCATGAAAAAATTTGTGTGACAATGTCTACAACTTTGCATGTGAGTATGATGGGTGTTTACATAGTTGGAACAAGTCATGCACACAAAGAAAAACCTTCGATATCACCAGAACAAGGTCATAATCATGACATAGAAATCAGCATGCCAAAGATGACATTTGGCCAAACAAGTGAAAAGGAAGAAAGACATGTAGAGGAAATGTATGAAATGAATTTTTTGTTTGCACACATGCATGTTACTAGAGACAGGATGATATGACAATGACAAGCAATCCTACAAATGCAACTAAGAGATATACTTCGAAAGGTTTTCTTTACTTACCATACTTACCCTTAAGATGATTGTGTATCTAACAAAGTTCCCATGCGGTCCTAATATTTTTCCATCACTTAGTCTCTTGGTCCTTCTCTCAACTCCTTGGGAGTGTTCTTAGATTTTCACCTTTATAATGTATAGGAGGGAGTAATCATGGTACATGAGGTTCCTTGACCTTGCTTTTTCCACACTTCTTTGTATGCCTTTTGTCATTTTATGATTTTATTTGATTAACTGCTTGGGGTTCAAGCAGTTACAACATGATGTATAAGATATAGGAGTGAAATACCCCTTTTAAGGTAGGGTGGTTCATTTCCCACTATGGTTTGGAACAATCATGGGTTCCTAATACTATATGATGAAAAAGGTTCATAGAGCATACAGGAACTAGGGTGATGTCCATAATGATGGGGTAGAGCGCATGCATTGAATTTTTCCCATGCTTTAAATGTATTTGTCTAAGACATCTTTTGCATTTTGTGGTACATTTTCCTATTGAATTTCATCATATATTACTTTATATTTCTTTTCAGCTGCATCAACATCTAGGTTGCATTCCATTCCATGACCCAAGGTGTGAGCAAGGGGAAGGGGCATGGTAACCCTATATTGACCCTATAGAGGAATGTGGACCCAGGCAGGAGAAATGATGAATAGCATCCCCTAGGGTCAATTTTCGGACAAAAGCCCATGCTTTGGGGAAAAAAGCCCAAGTTTTTGTTCTGTAAAGTGTAAAGTCTCCGCAAATTGTGGTCACAGAGCATGCATATAGTAAAGTGTCATAAAGGGTTTTACCTTTATTTTAGGTAAATTGTGTTGAGTTTAGTAGATCTACCCAAGGTCTGTAGACAATGGGATTGTATAAGTAGAAGAGTCTTAGAGAGTCTAAGGAATACTATGAGATGATGATGAAGATGAATGTAATGGGTTAATAGAAGGAACAGAAAAGAAGTCTTAGAGTAAAAGAGAGGCTCTACAGCTATGTGCGTAGAGGCCTAGAGTAGCATCTTCAGTCGATTGCAGAGACCCTGCAATTGAGTGCACAGGGAAGTCTTGAGTTTATAAGAAGAACTGGACTACTAATAAAGAGATTATTCAAGAAATTCCCGTGTTTATCTATTTACTTCTATTATGAATAAATGTGTTATTATGTTATGATGAATGATGGGTTTATGAATTAATATTGTATTGATGCACGATTTTACATTATTTATATTGTTATATGAATGCAATTAATAGTAACTATTTACGTAAAGAATATCTTGTTGCATGTTAAAGTTATAAAACACTTAAGCCAATCTAGGTAAATATGGACTTAGGAGTAATCACAGAGGTGCATAAGTGGTTGATTCACCTGTTTAGGTTCCGTGAAAGACAGTCGTAGACCTTCGCAAAGGTCTAGAGGTTTTTTATAGGAAGTTATATTGATAAGCAATAAAGGCTATCGATCTTCATGAAGGCAGGTTTAGGGCATAAAACGACATTACAATAATCTCTCGGTGTGGAAACTTGGTTTGAGCATTCCCCCATACTGCTTCGGTTGAGATTTTAGTCCGTGCTCTATGGATTGATGCTGAAAGGGTGAGTAGTGTAGGATTTGTTTGGCAAACTAACTCTAAACCTCGGACAAGACCCACTAACCCGATAAATGGTTTTGTTTCCGAGATCGGGATCTACATAAAGAGATGTGTGACGTCGCATCACTAGAATCCAACTAAGAATGAAATTGAGGAGTGGTTGGAGAGAAATATCCACGAATTCACGGTGCAAGAAAATATAAATCCACATTTTACGAAAGAACATTGGTTGGACATATTTCTCTACATAGAGATACATGAAATTATTTTATGTTCCTTCTTGATAGAACTATACAAGTGGATCACTAAATTGGAAGATAGTCAAGGAAGGGGGAGGCTTGATAGGACAATAGTGTGGACCCCGCAGTTAGTGCGGAGATTGGAAGCCTTTGAGGATAAGATAGCACATGCTATTGATCACTAGCTTGATCATGTCAAAGGAGGATTTGTGACAAAATTCACGGTCGATACCTCAGTCAACTATGATGAAGCAAAGTGACACTTCTTCAAGGGACTACCAGGTAAGTATTTAAGATCTTCAAATACTTAGATTAAGATGTTATTGTGAGAAAAGTAGGTTATGCCATTACTTTTATGTTTGGAGCTATGCGAAGTGGAAAATTCATTAGCGATAGAGGGAGAACATGCACTGAACATCGCACACTGATTGAGCCTCTTCTAAGTGACGATGAGGGAGAAGCACAGGCTTCAGTGCAAAGCATTGTCCAGTTAATAAGGCAAGGGTTTCTGCGAATAACTCATCCATCAACACCACCTCTGCCTTCACCTCCGTAACATACACCTTCGTCCACACCGCCACCACCTCCGTCACCATTTGATATTTCAAATACAATGAAATTTCCAGTTTTCAGAGGCTTGGGGAATGAGGACCCACACCAATTTTGGTTTCTCATGAAGGCCATATGGATAACCCAAAATATTACAGATGATCAGATGAAGAAAGAAAAGTTAGTTACAACTCTACAAGATTGCGTGCTAATGTGGTACATTAAGTACTGTATCAATAACCTGATAGCTCCGTTAGTACACATTCGGACTGTAATGAATAAGGAATTCAGTAGCCCCAAGTTTGAATCACAACCAGTCATTGGATTTAATGAAATCATGATGAGGCCTGGCGAAACACCCTAGAATCTACATCAGAGTTTTAAAATTCTAGGTCCGCGAAGCTAACATGAATTTTATGCATTGGCAACACCACAAATGGTTTGTAGCTTCGCTCTTGCCTCACCTAAGGGTTTCCTTATCACAAAAAGAGATTGAGACCCAAGTGGAAGCCATCAAAATTGCAATGAGATTGCATGAGAAACTAATTCAAGATGCTTCTTTGGGAGTTTAGTAGATTCACATGGAGTTGCAGAATCTTTGCGTAGAGTTTCAAAGTCTCAAGAATGATAGAGTTGCTTGGCTAGAGGTGCACGAAGAAGTTTGGTGCCTGAAATGCAAGAGTCGGGGGCATGATAAATATCACTTATCTATATTCGTAAATTATGTTGCATCAGGAGGGTTAATGCCTCTGAGGTGGGAAGCTCAAGTAGGGCTAACTGTAGGGCCCGTGCTGTGGTGCGATATCTGTCAGGAAGCCAAAAATGATGTAAGAGACAATTACCACTTGCTATAGAAATTTGTACAGGCACCACAACAACTCTTCTACAACTTCTGTAAATTGGTGGGCCACGATGAATGTAATTGTCATAGCTATGAGCTGATGATGGAAAGAATGCCTAGATATTGAATGCATATAGTAACTTGACCTATTGATCAAGGCGTTGGGAGAGAAGATGAAGTATATCAAGGGCACAGACGAGGCTGAGGATAAGGAGGAGAACTTGGTTTAGGTTGGGGGAAGGTTATTTGTTACAATTGCAGATAGCCAGGACACTACGTGCGAGATTGTACGAGCTCGACTCACCTGTCATGCCAATACTGTACTCATTTTGATCATGCAATAGAATATTTCCATGTATTAATAGCTAGGATACAGGAGAAGAGGGCATAGCCTCAGCAACCTACCTAGAAGCTGCATATGATGAGGGTTGAACCACACGAAGAGGATCCTAATGTTAACATTGTGTTGTGAGGTGGAACGATGACTGGCAAAGATAAAGGAAAGAAGTCTGAAGAAAGTTAGTAGGTCTACAAATCTCCAGAAAAGGAGGTTGGGTTTGATCTAGAGTGCAAGAAGGAAGCATTCATGGAAGCAAATAAAATAATTTTTGAGGCCTCGACCTCAGGAAGTCAAGATAAGCTATCTAAGGAAATGCACCCCTCCATGCTTATTACCTTTTTGGAAACTTGCATGAAGATACTGCACAATAGCAAGGTTTTGAAAGGATTAAATGAGTTAATAAATATGTGTGCTGGAAAATAAAATTCTCCTCAAGGACCTCACATAGTTAGAAAAATTAGTTAGCATAAGGCACGAATATAGTGTGAGATGAGGCTCAATCTGCAGATAGGAGAGTATGAAATGGATAAATTTCTTATGGATTTGGGGTTGGATGTGAATGTATTGCCTAAACAAACATGGGAAATGTTATAGACATATTTTGGCACTTCAACCCCAATCTTATATGTCGATAAACTAGGGCTCTTCAACCCCTAAAAGTGTTGTTTCATACCCTAAAAGAGGATGGTCAACTGATTACATCATTCCCTAAAAGTTCAACCTGAAAAACCATCCAGAATTGGCCCAAAATGGACCATACTGACTGCTCCACTGTCAAGGTGTGATGCATACTGACTTCTAAACTAGCCAGATGCGATGCATATTGATGAAGCCTTCTGTAGGGTGTGATGAGTGAGGATGGACAAATGTCCAAGAAAGTTTGCTAAGTGGATGCTCAGGGAATCTTCTAGAAACTTCTCCTATGACACTTGCCTCTCTGAATTCACCCACGGATGAGTGAGGGATCCAAGAAATCTCCAAGTGGAACCAAATGCAAAAAGTGGAATGAAACTAATCAAAAACCCAGAGATGACTCACACACTTGAACACATTTATAAATGGATCCCTCATCTAAGAGATCTAGAGGCTGGAATTTTGTAATTTGCAAGGAAGTGTTGATAGTTTGTATTTGAGAAAGAGCATTGTATTTTTGGTGTGATCTTGCTATTTCATGAGGTGGAGAGGGTTTTGATGCTGGGAGGATGATGTTGGATCAGACAACTGGGTTGTAATTCTCCCTTCTATTTAATAAAGTTCTTTGAGTTTTCTTCCATATAACTGTGCAACTGTGAATGTTATTATTTATGAATGCCATTGTATGTTCATTATATTTCTAATTCTCTAATGCTTATGATATAATAGATCAAGATTCTTTGACGGATCTTTGTTACTATGTTTCTATATGTACTCTCCAAGTGGGATAAGTACAGAGAGGAGTTGCAAGCTCTGTGAAGGGGGAGAGATATCAAGAAAGGAGTTAAGCGGAAGATCTAGGTTGGTTCCTTTGTCTTTCTCCTATCTATTATACATAGGAGAAATCGCGATTTGGTTTGAACTATTGTTTCTAGGGTAGTTGCCAAACCTAGAGGGCTAGTCGATTCAAAAGACACTAGTTTTCCCATAAACAAAATGGCGACTCCATTGGGGACCAAATAGATGTTTGTTTGTTGTTGTTGTTTGTTTTATAAACTATAGATGGATCCTGGAGTCATCTAGGTAGCCTTCAAACTACTCTTGCTCTGTAATTGCATAGTAGATGAATGATGCTTCAGTTAATCTCCATTTTAGTTTATGAATAGAAGATTTGACTTAAAAGCATTCTAGATGCCCTTTTGGTAGCTCAGTAACCTCTTAAGATCATTCCTCTGTACGTTTCTCTTTACTGTCCATCATAGCTTAGCTTAACTCAGTAAAATCAGCTGCATATTTGAGCCTAAACCCACTTCATTTGCGCTCATTGGCCCATCGCACTGTCTGTCACTATCAACCAGTATACATCACACTTCCCGAGTGTAGTAGGTGTGATTCATTCCCATTTCTGTGAAGCCCAGGTGTGATGACTAAGTGAACCTATTTCCATTCTAGAAATTTGGAGTTTTTGTCCTTATTTTCAGTTCTGTTTAGTTGATTTGTTGCTTATGAACAGTGCCTCCTTACTGAACCCTACCCGCATCACATAGATCAGCCTCCATTGATTAGGATTAGTAAATGTTTTTATGTATTTGTCCATTATTTACAATCCTTTGTCGAAAAGTTGCTTAAATCGATCTATCATTTTGGTACAAAAAGTGTCATAACTGTCGTTTTGTGTAAAAAAAGAGAAGTGTTGTGGAGTCTTCCTTCCATGAATAGTCAATTGAGATTTTTGTCATGTATTTGATTTGACTTGTTGTTATTCTAAGTTTCGAAAGCATTTTCTATTCGAAATTGAAAAGTGTCATTTAGTCCTCCTTTTTATTTTGAAAATGAAATTGCCAAAATGTCTCTTTGAGTAAAATATTTCAGATCTTTGCTACATTTGTTTTTCCTTTTTGGCATTTTTCACATTAAGGAGAATGGAAAACAAATACATGAATTTGCATTTGCATTTATTTTGTGTGCGAAAATTGATTTAGAAAAGTGCATTAGCGTGTGCTCTTTTCTCTTTATTAGAAAGAATCATAATTTTCTTTCCCTAGTAGCTAAGATTTTCATTGATCAAAATAAACAACAATTGTTTATCATTATAGATTGCATTTTTAGGAATTTGAAATCAGCACCATGTGCTGAACCATTGAAAGGACAAATTTTAAACAACATCAACTCTAAAAGAAATCTCAATGAACCTAACAAGGCTTTGGAACCTAACGCAACACATCTAGAGGTCTAGGCTAGATACGTGTTCCGACGTTGTAAAATCTAGTAAATATCGTTGTCATTAAAGGTTGGGTGATTCCTCCTCTTTGATATGACAAGTGCTAGCATGGACTTGTGCTCCTCATACCATTGCGTATATATTGGGAGACCACAATAGGCTTATATCCTTTATCCATAGGAAGTCATGTTTGCTATACTATCGATCGCAATGCATTAAACACAACATTTGGGAAGATTGACTGTCGTACATAAGTCCTTGGTAATTTCTCTCTAATTAATCAACAAGGTGTATATTGCAGTTTTGTGATTGGTTTGGTAATCCCTCTATCTAGATTTCTAAAGTAGTCACTTTCGTTCCTTTTCGACTCTTTAAAAGAAAAGGTCCATATGAGCACTTGTCACTTCAGGCTCATTAAAAATCAAAGGGGACTAGAGTCATATTTAATTTTTTCTTGACTCTTAAAAATTGAGAAAGCAAAGTTGTGTCAAAGTGTCATTAAAATTTATTGAAATTTGGAATAACGTCCCTATTCCTTCATTGATCTTAGGTTGAGATAACGAAGTCCAGCAATCAAGGAATCCCTTTTGAGGAGAATCCTAGTCCATTTTCTTCTTGGGGAAATATTGGTGCTCCGTATATGGCTACATTGTCCCTTCTAGGAATTACAATTGACCTGCCAGTATGGCTTTTATCAACTTCTGTGGTTCAAAATACTATGATTCCTCCACAATCGAATCAACATCCAGTTGATACTGAAGTTGACCATTCACCTTCGTCTTTGCTTGTTTCTCCCTCCCCTTCTTCCTCTTCGCTTGGTGAAAATAGTGATGCTAGTAACCAGGTAGCTAGGAAGAAGAAGAAAGGGAAGGAAAAGAAGAAGAAGAAGCTGATTCAACAAGGGGGCAACCATGAATCATCTGGTGAAAATCCACACATTATATCTCCTAATCCCAAATTTCCTTGCATAATTTGTAAAGGAGACCATTTTCATCGACAATTTCCTTGCCTTCCTCGGATATTGAGAGAATGGTCTCCCCATTCGCACCGTCAAATGTCATAAGCCTTTGATGGTCATGTTGATAGTACACCATCAACTAGTAATAGTGAAGTTCATGGACAGAAAGGAAAGGTCAAAGTTCCATGCAGGTTATGTGAAGGGAGCCATACCTTTCATTGTTGTCCTTTTTTAGATGAAACCAAAAGAGTCTTCGATAACCGCCCTGCTTCACCGCAGCGACTCCCATCTGGATACAAGAAACTCTCCCCAAGTCCTTTACTAGTTGAAAATTTGACTGACTTAACTGAACCATCAATCGAAACACCTATCGCTGAAAGTGAATCTTCTGAGTCTATATCCAACGAAAGTCAACAGGTCAAGGTGATAATTGACCCAGTTTTACCTTCATAAGACCATACCCTTCTTAAAGAGGGTGAGAATGATACCGTTCAAATTATTTTTGTTAATTCAGAGTCCGATGGACTTGGGGGTAATCCACCTGTTCCTTCACAACAGGAAGAGAATCCCCCAGTTCCCGCTACTCAAGGGGATATTTCTCATGTTTATTTGGTACCCCCTCCAAGTAGTCTAATCACTTCCTTTGATTGGAATCGACTAGCAAGATCTCACCTTCCTTCTTATGTACCTTTTCGGATCATAGTACAAGTTTACAAAATGATCATATCAGGCACTATCATAGATGAAGGTGCATCAATGTGTATCCTTTCCTCAACTGATTAGAAAGCGCTTGGTTCACCATCACTTATGCCTGTTGCATAGAATTTGTTAGGCTTTGACAAAGGAACCAGTTAACCATTAGGGATCCTTCCTAAGTTACCGATAACTTTGGGATGGAAAACCGTTCACCTGAATGTGATGGTGGTCCCAGGACCGCTAGATCACAATCTACTCCTTGGACGTGACTATGTTTACAACATGGAGGCTATTGTTTCAACACTCTTTCGAGTGATGTGTTTCCCGCATCAAGGCAAAATTGTCACTATTGACCAGCTTTCATTTCTTGGTTCAAGCATAGCTCCAAGTTGATCATCATCCCAAAATGGTCCTTGTACATCACCGTTATCTCTTCAACCTTCATTCCATCCACCTAATTGCCATGAGTAGTCCGGTGAATGTAACGAAGTTTAGGATAATGCTCCCTTGTCTATTTGGTGGATGAACCTAGCTGAAAAAGATAAGTTCCCTGTAGGTCATGTGATTGGTCTGAGACACCATTCACCTTTGTCTATTTTGCAAATGAAGCCAAGAAAATGTTTTGTCTTTCTCCAGATGAAACCATCCTACCATGTGAGTTTCCCTGTTGGTTATGTGATTGTTTTGACACACCATTCACCTTTGTCTATTCTGCGGACGAAGCCAAGGAAATGTTTTGTCTATTCTATGGACGAAACCAGCCTACATAACCACATTAATTCCCATACGGTTACAGAAGACTCTCATTTTCATCATGCTGGGGGCATGCAAACCTTTTTCAATTTCAATTTTTTAGCTTTTAAGCTTTCTAGCCTTTTAGCTTTCTAGTTTTTTTAGTTTTTTTACTTTTTTCGTTTCAAGATTACATAAAAAGAGAAAAATAAAACCGAGCATATGTTCCCCCATGGTTTAAGCTCGTTAAAAAATGAACTTGGAATTGAGCATATGTTCCCCCATGGTTCAAGCTCGTTAGGAAATGAACCCAGCTTCGGTAAATAACCTTTGTGATTTCCATGCTATAAGCCTTTTGAGCCTTGGTTGTGCTCCTACCATCACCTCCATTCTTTTGGCCGATCATATGCTTCCACTTGATTGTTTACCCTTTTTGAGGAACAGCTATGATGAGTGGTCTTATTAGCCAACCTCTTCACATCACCATGTTTTGAGAAGTTCCAAGCTTACCCGAAACTAGTTGCTACCCAAAACACAACTTGTTCCTCAAAAACAAGTCTCCTTTAAACTCTTTTCAGACTCATTAAATATGAAAATATTGTCGAGATATTGGCCTTTCCAGCTTGTTAAATTGATTGGAAGTGACATCCCTCCTGTATATTCTAATCTTTTTCAGACCTAAGGGATTATCTCATCAAAACGATTGAGCACTTATCTTTTTCGGCTCGTTAAAGTGATCAGAAAAGTCATCCGTTTTGTATTATTTTATCCTTTTTCGGACCTAAGGGATTAATTTATGAAAAAGAACTATTGGAGTTTCCTTTTCATCCCTTTTCAAAATCTCTAAACATGAAAAGGAACGAGTTGTCTTTGTCGTTAAATTCATTAAAACAAAAGTGACAAACTTGTCCACCTAGACAAGAACGAGTTTCATTGTCGCTAGACTCGTTAAAACATAGTGATAGGTTTACCCGAAGGGAAAATTATAGAACAAGCATATGTTATCCTCCTCAATATTGACAAAAATAAATTCGTACTGGTTAGCAATGACTGGGGAAATAGGGAACAAAACATAAAGAATTTTATGGTAGCACGTCACTCATGTTCTGCTCTTGAACATGAAACTTTCAATCCATCACCTTGATTGAGTCGGGTTGGGTTATTCTATTCACCGGTCACTTCACCATTGGTATTCCACACCATCCATATGTTGGGGTTACCGCTACCAATCCATCTCAGTGTCGTTAGATCATTTTAACTTATAGAAACACATTTGTTTCTAGGGTAGTTGCCAAACCTAGAGGGCTAGTCGATCAAAAAGACACTAGTTTTCCCAGAAACATGAAAGAATGGGGAGATCTACACTGTAGTGGTATCTAATTCAATTGAGGATGACAAATCAACATAATATTATACCCATGGGAATATTATTGGGAATAATAGTAGATATCAAAGGGGCGAGTGTGTTGGCCAATTTTGAAGTAATAGAGATTGTGGATGACAAAAATCCATACCCCGCACTCCTTGGGATCGATTGGGCTATTGACATGAATGGGGTGATCAATTTAAAGAAGCAGATGATTTCATTTGAAATGAAATTTCTCCATGTAGTAGTACCTTTGGAACCTGCTAAAGCACCGTGCTATATTCGATCCATGATTATGAAAGCAATGATGATTTGGATTAGATCTACAAAATAACAACACAAGATCATGATTAGGTGAATTTGACAGCTGATGGATGTATTTCCTAGGACTGCAAAAGTTCTTGTACATTTGATTCAGATGAGGAGTTGGAACACTGGCAGCATAGCTTTCACGAAGTATTTGCACTTCATTATAACATGATGAATAAATTGTTGCAATGTGTATCGTCGGTGGTAAGATGATGGTTTAACTGATGTAGACAAAGTTTTGGATGCATTTGAAAGGGAAGTCCTAGAGAAGTAGCACTTTTAAGCCTTGGATTTGGCGTTGCGCGCTACATCCGTAAGATGGTGGGGTACGCATAAAGACAATTTTGATGGATGACACAAGCATAGAAAAATGATGAGATTGCGGTTTGGTCACCAAAAATTTCAGCTAACAGAGAAATAAGATGGAAGGAATGATTCGTGTGCTCATTTGGAAAAGTGGACTAATGTCTATGGAGTAGAGCCACAAACAGAGCGGGTCCATTTATTCTATCATAATTTGGATGTGATACCAATGAATTGGTACTTGGAAACAGAGCTCTGCCATGACACTGAAGAATGGGACATTTTGTGACAGGGATTTTTGATGACATTTAGCTTTGAGGATGGATTTGAATGCATTAATGAGGCGTTGCAGGAGGGAAAGAGAGAAATCTAAAAAATACCATAGAATCCCTTGGATTTGATTCAACCAGATTGGACCACCCAACTGCGCCATGCACTGGAGTGCTACAATGTGACTGTTGAAGAGGAAGACAAGGATCTAAGGAACATTAATATCCCAGATGTAGAAGGCGAATGTGAAGTGGAGGGATCACAAATAGAGAATCCATATATCATCGTGCCACTTAACACTATACAAATGAATATTCGCACAGAAGCGGAACCGAAGTTTGCGAATATTGGGGACTACTGTGATGATGCCACAGTAGATAAGGTCATTGTGTTGCTCCACGAGTATTAGGATTTGTTCCCTATGAATTTTTCAGACTTGAATGGAATAATAAGAGACTTGGGTGTAATGAAAATTACCTTGAAGACGGACGCGAAGCCGATTAAAAAAATACACTATTTCCTTAATCAAAATTATAAAGAAAAGGTCATCTTGGAGCTGGATAAGATGCCTTTAGTAGGTATTATTGAACCGGTAGAGGAATCCATTTGGGTGAGCCCAATGTTAGTTTAGGAAAAGAGGGATAAGGATGCAACAAGGATATGTGTCGATCTCATGAAACTTAACGATTCTTAAGTTCATAATCCTTTTCTGACACCATTCACGGATGAAGTACTAGACAATGTAGGAGGACAAGAAGCATATTCATTCATTGATGTGTTCTCTGGGTACCATCAGATTAAGATCGTGCAAGAAGACAGGAGTAAGACAACCTTCACAATCTAGTGGGGATGTTTTCAGTATATTGTAATGCCTTTTTGAGTTAAGAATGTGCTGGAAATCTTCTCGCGTGTAATCATCGCGGCATCTACCAACCATTTTCTAATTCAGATCAATAATGATTATTAGCACGAGGATTGACCTATTTGGCATTTAAATATCATCTTATGTGGCTAATGATGAATGGATACACATGATGAAACAAAAACATGATATTGACATGATCTTGTTTGGTGAGATAATCCAACTTGAATCTAAATTTAAGTGGAAGACAAACTGTCCACAGCAACACACGTTAGTACAGAAGTGGAAGAGATAGAGACAAAGAGATAGATAGAGACACAAATAAAGACATAGGAAGAAGTAAAGAAGGAAGCAAAACAGATGAAATACCTCATTACAGAGTAGAAGGAACAAAACCAATGTGGTTTTGAAAATATTTTTAATTCTAACACTAACTTCATGTGTGGAGGCACATAGAACGATTATGAACAAGAGTTAAATTTCCTTTAAGCATGGATTTCAACACCATGTGTTGAAAATGTCTCCAAAGAAGCTATATAAATCATGTTGAAGATAGCTTGGACGATGAAAACATCAGAATTTTCATGTATTGGAGTCTTGAAGAGATGAAATCATTATGGTCTTATGTTGTAGCAGATTGATGATGGAAATAATATAACAAAAGATGACAAGTGGCAGTAGTCCACATACAAACTGATTTTTGAAGAAGTCCATGACATGCTTAGACAACCTAGAACAATGGAATACTTGGATGAGAAAACAAAAAAATTAAGGTTTGAAGGATATAACAAGAAAAAAATTGTTCAAACAATTTATAGGCTACAGGATGTGGAAGAAGAGAATAATAAAAGTAAATTTAGTTGAAGTCAAATTTTAAATTGTAAGCCTAGCTGAGACATAGACCGTGAGGCATCTTAATTGATTTTTTATGTAGTTGTAATTGAGGGGGAGTGTTGGAGAATATAATTCCAACCACTTGTTAGGTGACAAAACCATGCATCCAAGTGTTCTAGTTCAGCTTAAATTTGTCCACTTTTGTCAAGTTTGACTCCAATCATTTATTATTTATGTTTCCAATGTAATCTTATTTAACCGATTTGAAATTTTGAGAAGAGAAATCCTTTGCTCCATCGTTTTTTTATCTTCAATTTTTTCAATATTTTTCTAAGCCAATTATGTGTAGATGCTGAAACTTGTAAAATATTTTGAACAAGAGGAGGAATTATGGACCCAAATCACTCTCGAGAGTCAGCTCCAATATTCAACTGCAAAGGAGAATTCAAAATAATGCACACTTTTGGTTCTAAAATAGCAAAACACATTACAACATGAAGTAGAAAGAAGGAAATACCTCTGATGCTTTCGGAAAATGTTAGCCAAGAAGAATGCTTTTCATATTGATAAGGAAATGCTTGCAAAGGAGTACACCTGGAATTTTCAAATTCTTGAATATCACGCTATAGTTATTTCCCAATTAATGGATGAGAGAAAGAATAATACAACGTAGAAATATCATGATCTATACTCACTTACAATGATAAAATATTGCAACAAAATTTTGAAAGTGAATTTGGAATGACATGGTAAGGTTAGTGAGGATGAATTAAGGGCAAGGTTGAGATGTTTGATGTCACTAACTGTTATGCTTAAAAGCATGATTAAGATGGGAGCTCCCCTGAAAATAATCTCATCCTTCCCAATTTATAATGTTAATGACAATCATGATGCTGAAACTAACTTTTATAGTGCTGAACTTGTGATTGTTGATGATGATTGTAAAATATTGCCATGTGTTGTGGTGAAGCAAAACCCATATCCGATGTTCTAAAAGAGAAATTTCTTCTTAGTATACATGATTTTGAGCAAACATTATCGATAAAGGAAAAAAGGAATCCATATTCATCTCAAAAACATTTTTCATTTGGTTAATCATTGTTCTTTAGTGCTCTACAATTCCATAGCTTAGAGATTCTAGTTTAGAGCTCCACAAGTTTATGTTCAAGCTCGCTTCCCTATGGTTCCAACTTCTATAGTTATGTTGCACAAATTATGAGTCTTCAAATAGTTTATCTTCTCTACAATAATGGTATCTTGTTGTGTGTAACATCTTGTGCTTATATTTATGTTTTCCATTGAAGCGGGTCAAGATTTTTTAGGAGAATGTAGGAAAACAACATGCGTTTGGTGTAATAGAAGGTGTCTAGGATCAATTGAATGCTTTCGCTACAAAATGGTTGCATATATTTAGCAAGAGTTTCTCCCAGGCAAGGACAACATTTTCCGAAGACTCATGTAGGAGAAAAAAGGAATATGAAAAGACAATGGGAGTCTAATAAGAGGTGAGGTAGTTGAAAATTCATTAGGAAGGAAGTAAATAATGCATCTCTATAAATATACCCTCATGAATTTATTACATAGAGAGAGATTTTAGCACTTAGGTCACTCTTAGCACTCTCAATCTTGGTAACTTGGATTGAGTTGCAGTGAGCCCTTGAATTGATGCTAAAAATGGTATGAGTAGCTCAACTTCCTGATACAGATGGATATTAGTGGCCACCCTCCTATTCCACCTAAACCTCGACCTTGTTTCATTAGTTTCCTTGTTTATAGCAACATTTACTATTTTTAACATTTTTTTGGATCTTGAACTTTCGTAGAAGTTATTACCCTGTAAATGAATTTTTGTTGAGGTTTGCAACAAGCCCCAAAGGGCCTATATACAATCCTAGAGTACCCAGAGAGATCTTTCCAATGAGGTATTGTACACACCAAACATAGATAATCTGACCAAACTACAACCCTAGGAAGTTGGTTACTAAACTAACCCTAATAGAGCCCACAAACTCTTGGTGTTCCATCTCCTAGGGTTAGGGTTTCGGTTGTTTAGATTTTTCCCTTGTTGTTCAATAATAAAAGGCCCTTGAGCCTCATTGTAACAAAGTTCAAAGGAATGTAGCCATCACATCTCTTCCCATATATAAGCTACCTTTTCCCAAGCTATTTTATTTCCATTTATGTATGGATTAGAGGAAATTTTAGCCTAAAAGTGGCCTTGTAAGGAAATATAATAAAATAATGGTTAAAATAATAAGAAAAGAGTTATGAATTTTAGAGGGAAAATAAGAAAAATACTTTTTATTGCGTGTAGGTTCACTGAAATTTCAAGTGTAGACAATCATTGCAGATAATTAAATTCCAACTCTAAGAAGTACCTATTATGCATACTTTTGAGAATACCCACATTGATAAAAATTGAAGATACATTAAAAAATTGAAGATACATTATCAGTGTGCCTTCTCAAAAGTATGCATAATGGATACTCGTTGAATGTGGAATTCAATTCCACATCCAACAAGTGTCTACACTTGAAATTTGAGTAAACCTATATGGAGATAAACCAATAATATAATTAAAAGAAAATAGTTTTCTTCTTTTAGCTCCAAAATATTTACGTCTACCTCTTTTAAATTTAAAGGATTTTGATTGGTTTACATATTATGACATGAAATTACATGGAAATTTCATGGGCCCTTTTATTATGAAATTTCCTCTAATGTAAGCATATTTCAGTTCTTTGATATTATTGAAATGAATTTTTATTTTTGTTTCATCTATATGTTTATGTGTATATCTATATTTTATTCCATTCATGCATAAGTCTTGATCAGTGGTTTCACAGTGATCTTCTCTTTCTTTCTTTTTTCTTTCCATGTTGCCAACAAGGTCAGGGTATAAGGAGTCAGGGATCGAACTAGCTGATTCTTTCAAAGGCCAGCCTCATGAACCACAACGACCTCTCGTGGTGGAAGAAAGGAAAGACAAGGGGCTAGGAGATGCTTTCAAAATACTTCTCCATGAATCCAGATATCATCACACCACTTAACACTATACAAGTGAATATTGGCACAGAAGCGGAACCGAAGTTTGCGAAGATTGGGGGCTACTGGGATGATGCCACAGTAGATAAGGTCACTGTGTTGCTCCAAAAGTATTAGGATTTGTTCCCTACAAAGTTTTCAAACCTGAATGGAATAATAAGAGACTTGGGTGTAATGAAAATTACCTTGAAGCCGAACCCGAAGCCAATTAAAAAATACCCTATTGCCTTAATCAAAATTATAAAGAAAAGGTCATCTTGGAGCTAGATAAGATGCTTGCAGTAGGTATTATTGAACCGATAGAGGAATCCGTTTGGGTGAGCCCAATGTTAGTTTAGGAAAAGAGGGAGAAGGATTAAATAAGGATATGCATCGATCTCATGAAACTTAACGATTCTTAAGTACATAATCCTCTTCTGACACCATTCACGGATGAAGTACTAGAAAATGTAGGAGGACAAGAAGTATATTCATTCACTGATGTGTTCTATGGGTACCATCAGATTAAGATCGTGCCAGAAGACAGGAGTAAGACAACCTTCGCAATCGAGTGAGGATGTTTTCAGTATATTGTAATGCCTTTTGGAGTTAAGAATGTGTTGGCAATCTTCTCGCGTGCAGTCATCGCGGAATTTAAAGAGTTCATTCACAAGTTTTTGGAGGTGTACTTTGATGATTGGATGGTGTTTGGACTTGTAAAGCGTCATGTAGCTATATTGTGGTTGATGCTGGGTGCATGTCGAAGGTATCAGATCGCACTTAAGTTGAAGAAATGTTTGTTTTACATCTCTTTCATAATCCTGCTGGGTCATGTGGTATGTAGACAAGGCTTAATTGTGGACCCTATTAAGATCATGGGTATAATTAATTTGGAAGTGCCAAGGAGCATTAAACATTTGCGTGCAATGTTGGGTCATACAGGATACTATCGAAAGTTCATCAAAATTTACGCTCGAATTACCGCGTCGATGGAAAATATGCTCAAGAAGGACACTACATTATGTGGGCATGAAGAATGTGAGTGGAGTCTGGATATATGAAAGGAAAAAATGGTCACTGTGCCAATCCTAGTCTTCCCGGATTGGAAGAAGGAATTTCATGTGCATGTAGATGCGTTATGTATTGTGCTAGGAGTAGTACTGAGATAGACCGGTGGAAGAGAGTTGGACAACCCTACAGGACTTGTATGTAGGGAGTTATCCAAGGGTAAAAAGAATTATTCAACAACAAAGAACGAAGGAATGTCTATGGTTTACGCGCTCCAGAAATTCAGACATTACCTACTACATGGACATTTTAAAATGTATGCAGACCATTCTGCATTAAATTACCTAGTCAGCAAGCATGTGTTGGGGGGGAATCTGTAGCTGCTTGTTGCTATTTCAGGAATATGATTTCAAAGTAATTGTGAAGCCAGGGTGATTGAATGTAGGGTCATATCATCTGTCGCGCATTAAAACAAGAGAGGAGCATACCAATTTAGAGCGGGGGCTACCTGACGTGTGACACTTTGTGGTGCATACAACAGAAAATAATTTTGTAGACATTATCTAGTTCCTAACTATAGGAACGACTCCAGAGGGATACACTAATCAACAAAAGAAGGAATTGGTGGTGCAGGTGGCGAACTTTTCTATTATTGTAGGCCATTTCTATAGTATGGGATCAGACAAAATACTGCAATGTTATGTGCCTAATTTTGAGCGAAATAGTGTCCTTGCTGAGGCTCATGGCTGAGCTGTGTGAGGCCATTATGCAGGAAAAGCAACATCACAGAAAATTTTGTTCGCTAGGTTGTGGTTACAAAAATTGCATAAGGATTCCCAAGCATATTATAGGGGATATGATGCATGTTAGAGAACCGGAAGGCCACCACAGAGGGATGAGATGCCTTTGAATCTGCAGGTATCGTTGCAGTCATTCAAAAAATGGGCAATTGGTTTCGTAGGACCGATACAACCTCTAGGAAAGAAGACCGGTGCATGGTATATCATCACCATGGCCGAGTATTTGACCACATAGCAATATCAACCATTACACCACATCTTCACCAACATATGCACTAAAATAACTGAATTAGTTCAACTGTTTTGGTACAAGACACAACCACACACCTTACATCATTGGCCCTAGTAGTGGAGCATTGGAGGCACCTGCTCGCTCCTCAAAGAAATGATTATAGGCTCTCAATTATGTGTGGGAGGAGCCATGGTGAAAATTCCTTTACATGTACAAATGAGGGGTTATATATAGCCAAGGGTGAAACTGACCTTTGTGACTCTTCAACTTTCCTCATGACTATTCGACATACATGACTCTTCAACTTCATCTATGGCACTCTTGGACATCCACATTACATTACATTGATTACAACAAGTGCTGCCCAAACTAGTTATGTGGCGAAGGCAACTCATGACACAACTCGATATGAAATTGCTCAAATGAACATGTTGAATGTGGTGTCTTTGTTGAGTTCTTATGTTGTTGGATGATGGGTATGCTCTTGGTGTATCATATCTTCACCTCTGCATGACAAAATTTTTAGGGTATCTGATGGTCTTGGTATTGGCTTGATGGTTCATGCATGTGTATGTATCTCCTTCGCTTGCTACTTCATATGCTTTGTGTGTTCTTCCAACCATGAGCAAGTCTTCTATCATGCATTCCTTCTTCATTTCGTCCGTCATCGCATTATGTTACATTCGTGTACCTTCCTTTGCAATCACTCATGACAAGATGACGTAAAATACATAAATCTCCAAATGTACCATGATGCATTGTATCTGTGATTGGTCCAGGTAACCAGGAGGGAGGACAAGGTATTGAGACTACGTAAAGCATAGCTCAAGTCGGTATGCTAGGTTGCAGGGTAGAGTAGGGAGAAACTGCACAAAGGTCATTGGGAGGCTGATTTGAGCAGTCCAAGACAACAATGGCACCTGGAGGAGAGGGCTCAGCTGGGAGGAAGAATTATGCAGTTTTTTCGGGGAGGTAGTGCGGGCAGCAGGAAGCAGTGGTAGTGAAAAATAATGTGCTTTTCCCTAGGAGGTCAAGATGACGTTGCAGGAGATGCAGGTAAGAACTGCATAGTTCTAGGAGATAATGAAGGAAATTATTGTGCAGTTTCTGGGCTAAGCGAAGTGTCTGGCAGCATGCTCAATGAGAAATGCACAGTTTTTAGCAGGACAGCATGCTAGGCCACCTAGGGAATTGTCTAGAAAAACTACGCAATTTCCTAGGATAATGAAGTGACAGGAGGCAGAGGCCTGTCCCTCATGTCTACATAGTTTTTGTAGGAAGTGTAGGCATCAAGGTTGGAAAACTACTGCGTAGGTTTGGGGATGACTAAGCAGCTCAGGGACAATACTATGCAATTTCTATAGAAAGTGAGTTTCCTCTAGGGGAATGACAATAACAATTTGAGCCAATGATGCATACAATCATGAATAAATAACAATTTGAGCCAATTACACATACAATCATGAAGTTTTAGTGTAACACTTTTAAGTATTTCACATTTTGCATCCTCTTTTCACTAGATTTATCCTCTCTTGTAACGTCTTCCTTGTGTTATATATTTTATCATCATTACCAAAGATGAATAGTTATTATAACATGATGGCTTCTGCAAGATAATTTTCCATAAGAGACCCAAACTTGCAGGTGTAACAACAAAGAATTGGAAGGTGAGAAATTCAAAGATGCATGTGTAATGGTGAAGAGAAGGAGGTGCATCATAAATATTCCATTTGGATTAGGAACGATTGATGTGGAAAATAAATTGTACTAGTGTTTTCAACTAATGTTTTCATGGATTAATGGAATAAGTTATGTGTGTAGATCTATTTGAGGATATAATGGTCTCTTCCTATCACATATATATTACCTCCCTAGATTTGTATGCGTATTGAATTGTTTATGATTCTACATCCAACGATTATTTCTAATAATATAAAATCTATTGTCCACAAAATTCTTCTTCTATGCCAAGCCATGGAAATCTCCTGCAATTGTTTTTCTGTGTAATGGTGAAGGCTCGATGTAGCAATGAGTGATCTATATACACAGAGATCCAAATCATTTTGTGCTTACAACTCTTGAAGTTATTGCTCTACTTCCTTAATGTTGGGTTACTTGAATTAATGAATGTGACATTCATTGGTGATGATGAAGTGTATTTAATGAATATATATGGATCTATGTTAATTAAAAAAAAATCGTCTAGCAATAATTCCATTGATTAAATTCTATTGTTTCCAATACACATTGAATTAAACTTAATCATTAAATTCTTGTGAGAAAATTGATAAATCTGAGTTCTTTTCAAATTTAAAATTCTCTAGTTTAATAATATTCCTACAAGATTTAAAATTCACTAATATAATAATATTTCTACATTAACTTTTTATTTACCTACCATAACTCAAACTAGAAAAGAAATTAAAATGAAATAAATTTTTTTAACTTAATATCAAACTCAAACTAGAAAGATATTCTAAATAAATATAGAATTTTAACTTGATATTAAAATCTATATAGCAATGATTCATTTAGCAAACACTAATATAACTAAACCACGGCAAACTGTATTACTCGACATTCCTATGAGGGCTTGGTAAAAAGGCTATAGTTGTGTAAAATCCCCCATCAAAAGAGCTATCACAGGGGGGAAGCCTATTCCAGCTGTTATCAACTACATTATAGCAAACCACTTCCACCGGGTGTTCTGAAATTGCTGGTACGAAACACACGTAATCTCCCACTCCAATGCAGCATTCCCTTGGAAATATCATCTCTTCAAGTGGCGAAAGGGTATTCATCCATTCGTCACGAAGTAAAGAAGGCATCTGCGCAATCTCCACCCATTTCCACGGAGGTGAGTTTGACAGGCTGTCTTCATTAATGAACTCCCACAGAGTAACAGTCAACTTGAATTTCCGTGACCTTCGCCTTCTTCGTTGTGGTGATCGCACGCTCCTATATTTGGCTTCCACTAGCAATAGACGCGAACCGCAGGTGACCATCCATGGCGAAGAACAGTCGTTACGATCCTTCACTTTTTCAGGGAATGGAACAAAATTTAAGGGGATGGCTTCTGAACCATTTTGCTCAACTGGGATGGTGAAACACACGATGCCCTTCGTTTTCTCCACTGCCATCTCAGACTGAGTCCAGAACAATCCGTTGTGGAAAACAAGCTGGGAGTATGGGCCCAGCATTATATCCTCAGGAAAATAACCAGCGCTCTTCCATTCCTTTTGCGAAGACTCGTAAATTGCCACCTTCTGGCTTTCAGGAACATCATTTTCTTCAAGCCGATAGTACCCAACAGACACAACTTTGTAAGCACAGCCAGATTTCTGATTATTATTCTCGTTAAGAACAATGCACTCAGCGTGGTAGATCCCTGTTTCTGGCATAGGAATATCAACGAATGCGCGTGTATAAGGATTGCAGAGCCGAAGAGACCATTTGTTGTGGCAATCAACTCCATGGACCAAAATGAGTCCTCCCACAGACCCTCGGCAATACATGTCCAGATGTATAGGACGATAGGGATTCCGTATCCAGTCCTCTAGGAAAGAAAACGTGAAGGATTTAATCCATGTGCGAGTGGCAAAACAGAAAGACGCAGATGACCTTGTGGGATTTTTACCGCACAGAAGCAGTCGTGGTTGCTTCCCATTGAGAGGCGCGTCAGCCCACTTTGTTAGAAAGTATCTTGATGAAAGAAAGTACTTCCATTGCTTGCAGATGGTACGATACCTATACACAAATTCGACAGGCAGCCGAGCTAATATCTCTGTTTGAAGATCAGTCGATTCGCTCCACCATGAACTAAACAGAGCCGATTTTTGCATTTCCATATTGATAAGGCAAATCGATGAATACAATACACAGGCGAAGAAGACTCGTGAATATTGATAAGGGAGCTCGATCGAAGAAGAATCGTGAATATTGATAAGGGAACTCGATCAATACAATACACAGGCGAAGAAGAATCGTGAAGATTTATAGATCAACTAAGAAGCCAAAATTTGTGAATATTTCTTGAATTACAACATGACAAATTTATAGTACGTTCGTAGTATGGACGCTCACAGTCCTTAAAAACAAAATATGAAAGGTCGGCTTTAGAGCTACTTTTATTTGTTTATTTATTTAGTAAAGGGAAAAGTAACAACGTTTCTAGAGGAAAAACTAGAAATTAAATAAAAAAGTTAGTGAAAATAAATAAAATAACCAAAAATATAATATGAAATATAAATTAATAATTAAAAATAATTAAAATATATTATTTAATATTTATAATCATTTTGTTCATTTTAGTTTTAACGAAATTTAAAGTATTAATTAATTATTATTTTGAAAGTGATTCTAAATTTAGCAAAGTTAACATGAAAGCATATATTTTAGTTATTTAGTAGAGATAGAATATATTTTAGATATTTATAAGAGGATGAGAGTGAATTTAATTTTAAGAGAATCTAATTATCTTATATATAGGAATTGATCTTTTTAAATCATTTATTATTTGAAATAAGTATTAATCAGGAGAATATCCAAAAGACAAGAACAATTATCATTGAATCATAAATTCTATAAATAAACTATATCATGGCATCTACTAGTATCGTGGTTTTAGCTATGTAGTTCAACATGTGGAAAGCATAACTTTCTCATATAATATCTGGTTGAGATGATTGATGCAAAGATCAAAATTTCTTGCTGTCAAGGATATCATGTATTTTCCTATGTGTGATTTTGACAAAAAAATGTCATTTAGAGCTTGCAAATAACAAAAAAAGAAAATTCAAATAGTTGTGGGTCATAATTTTCCCAACTATGGCCTACCATCAATGTATCTTAATATATATATCAAATATGAGAAGCAATAGTATTCAAGTATATGAAATTTTAAATTTTGATATCCTTATATCTTGATCTACTTATGATCATACATGATTATTTATTTCAAAGCCCATTTCATGATTATTTACAATCACCAAATGTTCCAATTCTAGATATCTAGATCCAGAGTTCTTTTAAAACATCTTTTTTTTGGTTTTGAATTCATATATAGTTGTGTATGAAATGAGGTTTTAAGGGTTTTATGTACATTTATGTCTATGTGAAATAAAACATGTCATGTTGATCTGCCATATCAAGTGCCAATGAAGATGAAAACTTGTTTTCCTTATTCTATTGACTTAATCATATCCAAGTCTACTCAAATACAAATGTATGATTGTCACAATTCTCCAAATATCAAAGTGTTGGCATTATGATACAATTGTTGTCCTTGATGGCAACTCACATAGATGACAGTTCACAGTGCAACAGGTTAATAGCAATGGATTATATATCAAACTCCAGAGATTGAAGAAAGAGAGGTATACGTTGGTTCATTTTGTCTAAGTAGCGTGTACACATAGATACACAAAACAAAAAATTGTATACATATACACACACTCTCACAAGAGGAAAAGCGTGTATAGGTTGGAAAAACAAGGAAATTCAAGAGCAAAGAATACCAGTGGTCAATGCCATGGTATTACCCACAATATTGAGCAGAGTAACGACTATTTGATCCCATCCAAGAATACCACAGGTCCTAATTGGTTATGGTCTAATGTATTGAGAAAGGTCAAAAACCATATAAGGAGGAGAGATCATAAGGGCAATGTGCACAAGTGGAAGGGTTTCTGAGGAATACTTCTATTTGAAGTATATTTATGTTGCAGGGGCTATGATTATGAGATGATCTTAAATATTTTGTGCACCTTGGATACAATGTTAGATCACGTTGATAAGAACTGGAATGAATTATCATTGCATGATCTGATGTTGATTGGGATAGATCTGATTGCTTACGCATGTTTTATTCTTGAAATATTATGATCTCAATATGGCTGAAGTCTAGAATAGCTATGAAGTTTTATGTTAGTATTTATAGATCTATACGCTAGTTCACTTTCGTAAAAGCACGTATGCATGCTGGTTAGTCACATCTAAGTACTATATATATATATTATGAAATATGATATTTGAAGTTGCAGTTTGTTCTCGTTGTTGTTGCAGAGTTCTGGGTTTTGCTCTGTGTTGTGGTGATAGTGTTCTGAATGCTTAGATTGATGGATTGTGTTTTTCTTTAGTGTTGATGATGGGTTTTTAGTGATTATTTGTATTACAATGGTGATTGATTTTGAGCTTCAATGTTGCATATGGGCCCAACATGAAAATTTGATGAAACGTGGCCTTCAGATTGTGGTGTTGTGTTCCATGAGTATCGAGTCTCAAAATTTATGAAACGTGGTCCCTCGTGGAAGAGAGAAGGTCATAGCCTTCTATAGGCTGGTGCCTATGTATAGGTAAACATATCAGCTAGTACAAGAGCCATGGGGTTGGAGCTCCCTTCTAGTAGCAATTCAGAAATTAGTGAGCGTTGGACCCTTCTGTAGGTCAACACCTATGTACTAGTAAACAAATCGGCTAGAACAAGAGCCAGCGGGTTGGATATCCCTTCTAGTAGCAGCTAGAAAACGATTGAAGGTTGGAGCCTTCTGTAGGCCGACGCTTACATACTAGCAAACAGATCAGCTAGTACAAGAGCTATGGGGCTGTAGCTCCATTCCAATAGAAGCTGGAGAACGGGAGAAGGTTGTAGCCTTCTGCAGGCGGGTGCCTATGTATTGGTATGAGTCTGCACTAGTACAGGATTGTAAACATGTTTTTCTTATATTAAAAGAAGACAACAACAAGTGGTTTTTGTCCCGCATTGGGTTTCCACCTTAAATCTTGGTTTTCATGTGCATTGTTTATGTGTGATGGTTTATTATGTCATTACATGATCTAGGTGAATGTTGGTGGCCAACCGCCTATCCCATTTGGACCCTCGCAATTGTCTCTTTCATTTTTTCATTTTCCATAATTGTAGCACAATTTACTATTTTTAGCAGTTTTTTTGGGTCCTAAACTTCCAGAGCCATTTTGAGGCCCTAAACGACATTTTTTTGGTAAATCTGGGGGCAACATGGGT